>CM040932.1:15439756-15502256 GCA_023029165.1 Gobiocypris rarus | reverse complement strand
TACGGTCCTGCAACTCTGTTATCTAATAAGGCTAAGCAAGGATTAAGCACACTTCTGAAAATGTTTATATAGTATGTCCATTACTGTTTAAAAGTTTGGGGTCAGTAAGTTAGTTTTTTTATCAAGAATGAATTACATTCATACACATTGACAGTAAAGACATTTATAACGTTACAAACTGTTCAAAATTGATAATAATAATAAAGAAATTTGTCTTGAGCAGCAAATCATCATATCAGAATGATTTCTGGACGGACATGTGACACTGGAGACTGGTGTAATGATGCGGAAAATCCAGCTTTGACCAAAGGAATACATTATTACAGTTTACAATATATTAATATAGAAAACAGTTCTTTTAAATTGTAATAATATGTCTCAATATTACAGTTTTTACTGTATTTCTGATCAAATAAATGTAGCCTTGGTGAGAATAAGAAACTTATTTTAAAAACTCTGCTCTGAATTGGTTTAAATGTGTTTTTCCCCAATCAGAGTAACACTTATTTCAACCAACAGCCAATGCAGCCAATTACATTCAAAATAATTAATGCATGAATGCAAATGCATACGAAACATAATTCAAATAATCAAGGCCACACTGCTTTTCACTTAATGCACTCAAGAAAGAATACAGTTTTTAATCCTTTTCATTCATTTGCACCGATGTAACAATGCATAGCAAGAAACAGAAGTACTATTAACCACGAATGAGTTTTGAATGAATCAATGATGGGAATCAATCTGGCTCTTCCCAGCTTTATAATGGCATTGAATAGTGCCCGAATTGTTGAAGCGCATCCATCCATCATAAACATAATCCATACGACTCAAGTGGGTTAAAAGGCACAATGTAAGATTTTTAGATTAAAATATCCAAAAATCACTAGAGCAAAGTTATATATTTTGTTCTGTGTACTTACATTATCCCAAACATTTCCAACGATGTTTAAATCCAGAAAAATCAGCTATTTTAACCAGGACATTGACCGTGTCCATGTGTCGCCTGTCAGTGACATCATATCCACGTTTCCCTCGATTTCCATAGAAACCATGTAAACACCAAAGACGCTCTTATAAAGTATGTATGTTATTAGACAGGTGAGCAAATGGATATACATTTATCAACAGAAAACAAATCATTGTTATCCAGTGCAACACGATCTTATTGGAGGTCTTATTGTTTGAATTTCTTGTTTTCTTGATTCACCGTGAGTGACGTTTTTACCATGCCTCAGAGACAACGCTATTTTGTCAAGTGGCTAACAGCATAACCAGAGAGAGCCTTCTCCATCATTTATATTATAAAATTAATTACATGTCATTTAGCAACAGTCATTTAGTCATCCTGTTATTAATATGATATTCTAATATCGATCTAGATTAAGTCTCTCATACCAGCCACCTAGCGAACACACAGAGTAACGTTATAACATACACACTCAAATGTATAGTATGATAGTTTTAACCATGTAAAACAGCTCTGCGTTACCCCACACACGCAAACAAAACGAGACAAGTGTTCCGTGCAGGTCTCTCTCATTAGCATTCGCCGTGTCCTCCTTCATACCTCTGTAACGTTATTAAAACTTCAATACATTCACTCATTCATGAACATGATTTCTGCCCCAGTCCGTTTCCATCAGCTGTGGAGGTGAAGAGTCAAGACTACAACTCCCATGATTCCACGCTTGCTCACGGCATCATCAAGCTAAGGCTTTGTTTTGAATAAGCGGTACGGCTTTGTTTTTACTCTAGCGGTAAAACTTATACAGTGGTGGCCAAAAGTATTAGAACTTTTGATCTGAAAATATTGACCTTTTTTGCCTCCAAAACATGATTTCATTTCATAATGTTCATGAAACATGCAGATCAAATATCAGATGACGTGAGTCATACTGTTTTTATCCACTTTTAACTTTAATATTTGGTAAATATAACCTTTTGCATCAATTACAGCAGCACATCTCTCTGGCGTTGTGTCAATATATTTCCTCTGAGAACTTCAACACTAATGTAATCCCATGCCTTCTGTAACTGAAGCCAAAGGCTTTCCTTTGAATGTACAATAGATCTGTCCAGTTTCAGCTTGCCCCTATTGAGCTCAATGGGGTTGAGGTCCGGACTTTGAGGGGCCAGTCCATAATTTTCAATGTTCCAGCAGATTCCTTCAGTCGCAGGCAGTTCCCGCAATAGTTAGAAGAATGATTCGGATCATTGTCCTCTTGGAAAATAAATCCAGGCCGAATAAGATGACTCCCAGATGCCAAGTGTCCTAATAATTTTGGCCACCACTGTATACTGTGCCTTTAATAAATGCCTTCTAAAGTGAAGCGGTTTTGTAAGAGAAATATGCATATTTAAAACGTTATATACTATAATCATTGGCTTTCAGCAACAGCCATGCAAGTGTTCACGAGAGTGACCTCTGACCCGAAGTATAACGTAGCTCCTCTTCTCTTATATCAAAATCCTCTGACATTTTTCTTTAAGACTTCTGATTCGTGACCAACATTTTGTTCCCTCTATCCTCTGCGCTTCCCCGTTGACCAATTCTCTCCTGAACTTAGACCTACGTCATTTCTGTCAGGACCACTATCGTCAAAGACAATTGATTGACTATTAGTATATAGTTTGGATTGGCGGTGTGGTTCTGTTCTGGCCAAGAACTCCCTGCGCATCCATGCAGCCTAGCATGGATAAGAGCTGGGAGAGCATCAATAACCTCCCTTAGGGTAAACAGAACAGAACCAACATAAAGTATTGCAGATATCATTAAGATTTTCAGGAATTTAGTCTGGTTCAAGGGGAATTAGAATACCAAATCCTGACTGATAAGAGGAGGAGCTGGGGGTGGAGGAGGGTAATTAGCTCGGGAGAAACGCAATAGCTGTTGATAGTACAGAGGAGCTATATATACTGTATGTATGCGGTGATAGACGTCGTATTCCTATAGGTAGACATGATCAGCTGACAGACAGCTGAAGCGAGTTTGACTAACGTGATCTGCCAGAACTGACGCTAACACTTGATGCTTCGGGTCAGAGGTCACCCTCCCGCCGGAACTCGACTCTCTCATGTACGCGTGTACGGCCGTTGCTGAAAGCCAGTGATTATAGTATTTAAAGTTTTAAATATGGATATTTCTCTTACAAAAACTCATCGCTTTGCTTCAGAAGGCATTTATTAACTCACTGGAGTCGTATGGATTACTATCATGATGGATGGATGAGCTTTTTGGAGCTTCAAAAACTCTGGAACTATTCAATGCTCTACAAAACTGGGAAGAATAAGGATGTTATTTAATATAACTCTGATTGTGTTCGGCTGAAATAAGAAAGTCTGGCTTGAGGTTGAGGAAATGATGGGATAATTTTCATTTTTGGGTGAACTATCCCTTTAAAAAGTGCATTAATATTATTGCAATTTTCACAATGCTACTTAATTCTAATAATGCTAGCAAAATCATAATTAATTATATTGGTATAATCTCCCAGCCCTTACAAGACTGTACACTTGCAATTTGTGTCTGAATTTGCGTAAAGTATGCATGACATTTACAGTCAGTCAGAGAGCATGTTGATGCCTCTCACCTCCATTTCTACTGGAATGTGGAAAGAAACATAAATCTGAGAGGAGAGGAAGAGAAAAAGAGATATATAAGAGGAAAGCGGAGGAGGCAAAGAAAGGTTAGGACACGGAGACAAGGTACAACCTCTAATGATACAGCAACATCTAATTACCCCTGGAGAAAGAGAGAGAGAGAGAGAGAGAGAGAGAGAGAGAGAGAGAGAGAGAGAGAGAGAGAGAGAGAGAGAGAGAGAGAGAGAGAGAGAGAGAGAGAGTCAGAGGCGGCGCGAGATAACAAGACTAGTCTGAGAGCATGAGAGGAAAGTGAAAAAATGTTAATTTAAATTACAAAAGAATGATGTCCTTTCTACCAGCAATTTAATTATCTTTCAGAGACACAGTCAAAAGACACAGGCTTATTAAAAAGCTATTTCACTGACATCCTCAAAGAGCCCGAACCACTGAGACTCTAAACACTCATGAATTCCACTGAAGCCATTAAAGAGTAGCTTTAGGCTAAAAGGAGACAGGACCGTTTTGATGTTTTTACTCTTGTGGAGGGCGAGCAAAAGCGAGAGAGGGAAAGAGGGAGATCAGAGGAGGAGAGGAGCGCGTTCATGATCAACAGCTCATAGTCACCCATGATTCACTGCTGCACACGGGACGCGTGTCACTTCCACTACAAGTGGGCGACATATGGGTTGAAACTACGGCTACACTGCAACTAGAACAATCTTCTTTATCAGTACTTTGTCTTGTTTTCCATATCTAAACTATGGTCAATTTACTTGAGAAGAAAAATTGCATTCTGCAAGTCTTGATTTGATAGAATATATCTTAGATTAGGCTTATTTTTCTTACACCATTATCAAAAACTATTTATTTTTATTGTTTTAAGTTTAAATTATTTTATTTTAATTAAAATACATTAATAAAATATGAAATGGGTGGATTTAGTTTTTATGTTTAAAAAAAACTATTTGAATATAATTGATTATAATATAATTAATATATTATATCATATTATATTATATTAACTATATTATATTATATTAGTTTTTACATACAATAGCATGCAAGCCATATTGCTGATTATTTCCTAACAAAAAAATTATATTCTCATCTTGTGTAATGTATTTTTAATCAGTTTTATTTTAGTATATTTTATATACTATAATAAGTTTGGTAAATATTTTAAAGAATTATTTTTCATTTTTATTTTAGTCAAAGTTTTAGTGATTTTGTGCAATTTTTGATCATTAACTTTTTATCATTTACATTAACTTATTCATTAACTTTTAGTTTGTAGTTTTACTTTTATTTATTTTAGTACTTCTACTTACAAAAATGAACAAGCTGAAATAAATAGTGTTATATTTTTTTATATTTTATTAATGTTCATCTTAGTTCAAATAATGACATTATGTTGGTTTTGTTTTTTGTTTTAGTTAACCATAATAACCATGAATGTAACGCATTCTCGTTAAAGCCAAAAGGCCAAAAACATGTAAAAAGCTTTTCATTTCTGCACCCTTCACCTCTAGATACATTACCAAACTTGAGTAGTGAACAGCTGCCACTTGTACTCTAATAGTCATTGGGCTAATGGTCCCTGATCAGGCAAATTATCCATAATTCAGAGCCAAAATAGGAGGGTGAGACCTGTGAGAACATACACACCTTGCTCCAGTTGGCTCTCTTCAGCTGCACCTCAGGTTTGTAGTCTTTCTTGGGCTGTAGGCCGTAGGGTAGCTGAGGAACAGGAGGTGCCCATCCACCAAATCCACCTGGAGGAGGCGGAGGCATTCCAGGACCGCCCATTGGAGGAGGTGGAGGAGGCATACCAGGCATCCCGGGTGGAGGAGGGGGAGGAGGCGGCATACCAGGTGCTCCAGGTAGAGGCGGTGGAGGAGGTGGCATACCAGGTGCGCCCGGTAATGGAGGTGGAGGAGGAGGCATACCATGTGCGCCCGGTAAAGGCGGAGGGGGCGGCGGCATGCCAGGTGCTCCCGGTAAAGGAGGAGGTGGTGGGGGCGGCGGCATATAGGCTGCCCCAGGTAGAGGAGGCGGTGGCGGCGGCATGGATGTCTGTCCGGGGAGAGGAGGAGGAGGAGGAGGTGGAGGATGACCAGAGGCGGGGAGGCAGGCTTCAGCTGGACGAGGTGGGGGCGGCACAGAGGAAGGCACTTGCACGGTGATGACCTTCGCTTTGGCTTCTTTGAGATCTGTTGAAAGCTTTTCAATCTGAGAAACAAAAGAAACACAGATGCGACCATTAGCATCCAGTACAAAATAATAAATAAATTATCTCTGTAACTGTTCTTACACCATAACTTAGTGGAAATAGAGGAAATAATATTTAGTGGATGGACTAAAAAAATGGACATTTATTTTTAATTATTTTATATACTTTTTTAGGGTTGATTGATAGATAAAAAAGTTTAAAAGAATAGCATTTATTCAAAATAGAACTATTTTCTAACAATATAAATCTTAACTATCACTTTTTCTGGAGTAATGGCTGATCAAGGGAATAAATTATATTTTAAAAGTATATTAAAATAGAAAACCATTATTTTAAATTGTAGTAATATTTCACAATATCACAGTTTTTCCCTGTATTTTTGATCAAAAAAAGTATTTCTTCTGTCAAAAACATTATAAATAGTAATGTTTTTTTTCAAAACACCGGTACGGTACATACACACATAGATGGATAGATATCATTATTATAATATAACAATTCATTAATATAATGTAATGTCATATAATATAAAAATAACCTCCAGATTATTTATTCTATTAAATCAACTAATTGGATAAAGTCATGTTACTTTCTGTATTTATATATTTATTTTGGTTGTGTTGCATTGAAATTTGCATTACATTTATAATTTTGTGTAGTTTTTGAAATACAGTTTTAGCTTCTTTATATATATACATATATAGTGCAATACAGTACAGTACAGTACAATAATGCATTCAGTTAGCAAGTTTTTTGAAAAAATAATATAATTTAAAAAATCAATAATCTCAATGACTATTCTTACACTACAACTCAGTGTCAGCGATTTGTTCAAATCATATCTTTTGAAGTTTGTAATGTAAATTAGGCTGCTGATAAAATTGTGACAGTTATGACACCCTGGCAAACACCATAGCATGAGAGCCATCACTCACAGTTTCATCAGAAAATGTAAAAATCTAGTTAATAATGTAATTGATGGAGTGAGAGAAGGAGGGAGAGACAGACAGAAGAAGGTCAGGCCAGAGTTGGAAGCACATGAGGGAGTGTCTAAATTCATGTCTAATTAGTGGTATAATTTATTTACCCAGAACTTGGCAGAACTCATTAAAAATGACCAGCCTGCTAATGTCACATCAGAGAGAGAGACTTTGACTGTGGAAATCTGAAGTAGTTCACGAGGTTCTAGCTGACATCCCATTAACGAGAAGTTTCTGATGCTTGTTTATCTGTGGGTGACGGGTTGGTTTAGCTCAGCAAGTTCTCTCGGACGCTCCACCTGTCCGCCCGTATACGGTCCAAACATCTCTCTGCACTTCTGCTGACGCTCGCGCTTCATCTCTTTCCACTGTAATTATCTGTAGTGCGTCTGTGTTTGTTAGATAACCGACAAACATCAGTTCTGTCCTGCCTGTTCTATTAATATCTCTCCACAAACATTTGTCTACTCTATTCTCTGTTCATACTTCTCACTCACCTCACAGACACACATTCACTTTATTCTGGTCAAGAACTGCCCACTTACACGGGAACAGAAAATCTGACCCACGTGCATTATTGGAAAATGTGTGTAGAATTTGTTTTGGTTAAACTTTATTTGAATGTGTCCCAGATACAGTGCAACAGTGTAGTTCACCCAAATTGACAACATTTAATTTGTCATCACTTACTCACCCTCAAGTTGTTCCAAATCTGGAGGCGTTTGTTTCTTCTTCTGCTGAACACAGAAGAAGATATTTTAAAGAATGTTTGTAACCGGACAGTCGATGGTAGCCATTGACTTACATTAAAATACTATGGAAGTCAATGGGTGCCGTTAACTAGTCTAGTTACAGACATTCTTCAAAATATCTTCTTTTGTGTCCAGCAGGAGGAGGAAACTCATACAGGTTTGGAACAACATGAAGGTGAGCAAATGATAGAATTTTCATTTTTGGGTGAACTATCCCTAATATTAATTAACTAGATGTACTTACTATAGAGTTAGTTGCGTGTAATTATGCCTTATTTATAGTTATTACTATAGTAAATACATGTGTAGTTATTGAAGCAGTCTGGTAATTTGAAACCCAACTTTGTTTGCCTACTACTAAGTAATTAACACTACAGAGTAGAGCTGTATGATTCTGGATAAATTGAGAATCACAAAAAAACATTATAAAACAACAATGGAGGACATACAGCAGATTTTGTTCTTGCTTCTCGGCATGTGGCTGTCTATCACAAGAAAATGAGGCTGCAGACTGCAAAGAAAAGCCCCGCCGAAAAGCACCCTTTAGTACCGGGCTACTGTGCTAGGTACCCCAATGGAAGGGTCCCAAAAAAGTGGTACGGTTCTGTATTTTGGTACCATTCATTACTTCTGACAATGGATACAGATATATTGTGTATAATACTGTACCGTACTGCTCGGTGAAAACGAGCCATAAAACACTGCATAGTCTTAAAAAATGCAAATGCATATCCCTCACTTTACTTTCTCTTTCATGCATGTTTCTTTATCACTCTGAAGTAGAGATGCAAGAACAAGATCTGCTGTATGTCCTCCATTGTTGTTTACTGTGTTGCTTTCTTCTTCATGCGAGAATGACGTCAAGCACTACTTTCCGGCATACACCATGCCTCAAATAAGGGTACTGTCGGCGGTGGAAACTATGGGCAAGAGTATGTGAAAACAATGACCGCCCTGACTTAAAAACAAATTGATTTCTCTTTTTTTCTGATTGGTTTTTGCAGCATTTGGAGCGGTTCCTGAGGACTGATTTGTAAGCGTAAGCATGCCTTCCAGAGCGGTGAAATAAAGTGAAACTGGATTTTAAAAGCACACATTGCAGTGACACCTGCCTAGAATCACTGTGATCACGAAATACAGTGAAGTGCAAAATGTGCAGGGCCAATCATAAACATAGCACTATTATGAGAACACGATTGTAATAGAATGTTGTAAATTCTCTGTGCTTTAGTTTTTTAAAGGAAGAGCGCGTCCCCAAGAGTTACACATCAGACTAGTGCCGGTCAAGTTCATGTGCATCCTTCTTGAGCAGATGTAAGTTGTAAGATTACTTTTAAGTTGTATATATCTGATTAGTCTCAAATATAAGCTAGCAAAGTGCTGCCGTTATACCGACCGTTCATTTACTCAGTTTCAGCTCCAAAGCGATGTCTGATATTTATTGACTATGATTGGGTTATTTGAGTCATATTCCTCTTAGATAGGCTATTTATTTTTTAAATCATTGATGATATTAATAATGCAGCAGTGTTATTCATTTTTTAACAGCAAACCTATGTTTTATTTAAAGTTGTTTCTTGTTATTGCTTCGAAAACGTGCAGTGATGTCTGTAATCACTGTCCATCAGGAAAAATACAATTATGTGCGAGATGTGCAGCGCCAATATACACGCCCTATATAGCATTATAACGAGAACACCTCAAGCAGCTATTCCTTTTAGACGTTTCTTTTTCGATAATATTGATGCATCCTAATCTACAATAGTTTTTGTCCAGTCATATGTTCATGTTTTCATAGACATGTTTACATGCCATTTAAGTGTCACATGTCACAGTCTATATATTATATATTAGAAACATATTTAAATTTTCATGACGGACATCCCCTGCCCATATAAGTACTCAAGTACACATTTTTTGAGACCTGTTAATGATCGAAACAAAATCCTGAATCGTACTGTACTGTACCGCTAGTTGGAAACCAGACATTTGTTTATTCAATATCTATGGTATTTCTTACTACACTTCATTGGGCTGTTCAAACCGATTGCAGTTCTGATTGGTGCCACAAGTGGTGCAGAATTGACACACTTCTCCAGTAGGTGTGGTTGTTTCTCCTGTACCTTCTCTTTCAGTTGGCTGATCTCTGACTGCAGGACCTGGTTCTCTTTCTCTCTCTCACTCTTCTCACTCCCCAGCGTGTCTTTCTCAGTGCTGAGCTCCAGAACCTTCAGCTCGTAATCGGCCTCCATCTTCTTCAGCTCCACCTGCAGCTCGTGACGGGCCGTCAACTCTGCGTCCAGCTACACGAACACACAGTAGTGTCATCACATCATCAGAACAAAAATATATATGCATAAACTGCAAGCATGTGTAGACCTCATGCTACTAAGGATGTCAAGTCAAGCACATTGCATTCAGAATCTTAAGCATGTTAATGTGGTTGTATAATGTGCGCAGTATATACAGCTAAAATAGTATGAGAGCTAGAATCTTCATTTGACCAAAATGACATATTGTGCTATCAATAAACACTCATGTGACCCGTGTTTGCACAGTGACCATCAGAGTTTATCAATATGAAGGTGGTTTGTTGTTGTCGATGCAGGCGACCAAAAGGACGGACTCAAGAACAAATCTGAGATTTTAGTATTCCCCTCACAAACCACCAGAAAATCTGTCCTTCTCCTTCACACAGACAGACGTTGACAATTTCCGGTGACATTGACAGCGGGTGTTTGCAAGCCAGACATGCAATTACGTGACGGCAGCGGAAATGGAAGGGTCACACACAGACACACACACTTTCTCTGTGTGTTAATAATGAGAGTCGTTTGCTGTCGCTCTTCTGACGACACACTGCTATTACTCTGAATTAGAAAGGAAAGGAGAAGAGAGAGGAGAAGAGTAAACACTCGCCTGACAAGCCTCATAGACACTCACACACACAAATGCAGGAGCAAAGCAGAGTATTTACTTTACTTGGGCTCTGACAGAGAAAAATACAAACACACTGACAGATCTCAGGCCCTGTTTACACCTGGTATTGGGATGCATTTTGGTCGATCGGATCACAAGTAGACGAGGGAGACGCATACCCGTTTACACCTGGTGTTTCTTTTGTCCACTTCTAGCCACTTCTGGCCTGATTTTGTTTCTGCTCTTACAGACACAAGACCAGCCGAACGCTGTGAGTGTGTCAGAAATCAGGAATGGTGAGAGATCATTGTGCTTGGTTTGTTTTTCATCTTCAAGCCAAACTTGAGTCTCCCGCTGACAAAGTTTGAATCTCATCTAGTTAGTGCACATATTTATGCATTAGGTCAGAAGGAGAAGAGTAGACGGTTTTTGTGGCTGTTTGAACACATTCGACCACATGAGCGTTTACACTACGAAAGCAACCCGATCGGATGTGTTCTCCCTCTGGAAGTGGCCGACAGCAGACAAACTCAAAACATTTTAGACCCTGTTTACACCTGTATTTAACATCATCCACTTGTGATCCGATCGACCAAAACACATCTTAATACCAGGTGTAAACAGGGCCGAAGAAACATCTCATGAACATGCCCTGGTCACATTGCACCACAACAAATGAAGTTTAAAAAGAAATCATAAAAGCTTTATTTATATACCGTAAGCTTTTAATATTTATATATAGATTTACTGATTTAGAAAATAATCATAATTTTTAGAATTTGTATTTGATGTTCTGCATTTAAGATAATAAAATCATTGCATTGCAGTAATAGCACAAAAATAAGCCACTGAAAATAAGAAATAAAAAAAACTAAATCAAAACTAAAAACACCTTGACGAATTATGGTAATGAAAAATAAATTGTTTTGCATTGTGAGACCTTGGGAGTTAACGGCGCAACATGTAATTTTCGCCACTAGAGGTCGCTTATTCAAACAAAGGTGTAGCTTGATGACGCCTTGATTTCGCGGAATTACGGAGATGTTCTCTTCACCTCAAAAGAATCCAAATTTATTATGCCACAGACGAATGCTTCCACTTCTTCCGCTCATGCGTATGTGGGGTAATGCAGCGCTGTTTTATCATATTAGATACATTTCACTGTGTTGAAAGTTGTTATAATACTACTCTGTGCATTCGCTCGGCAGCTACTATGAGACACTTGTTCACTGCGGTGAGCGAGATCAATATTAGGCATGGTAAAACATGGTTAATCAAGAAAACAGATTTAAACTAACTGTGTTGAGCTGTATAACAATGATTAGTTTTCTGTCGATGAATGTGTCCAAACAGTTGCTCTGGTCTAATAAACACATAATATATTAAAGTGTCTTTGGTGTTTCCATGGTTTCTACAAAATACACCGGAAATCGAGGGTTACGACTGTATGACGCACGGACACAGTCTGTGTCCTGTTTAAAAATCTTACATGTGACTTTAAATAAAAATAAATCTCATTCTCATTACTGCAATGTGAAGAAATCATGATGCATAACAATTCAGATGTAATGTATTTATACATCATGACAGAATTTGTTGCATTGAATTTCATACAATTTTTAACCATTATACCAAAATAGGTCATTTATAACTGTAATACAGTACAAAAATACAGTAATGAACATCTAATTAGAATCCTTACTGAGAGTTGCATTACGTTAATGAGAATTAAGTGTTAAATATTCTTAATTAAAAAATAATAATAATAACTGGACTAATAATAGAAAGCTTTTTATCTACTTATTATTTGGGAGTGAAATATAACCCAGACATGTTTTTGAGACACACATGCACAAGGATGCACACACAACACCACACACACGCGCACAAGGTAATTGCAGACTGTGTTTGGAGAGTTTGGAGGGAAGATGTCAGGAAGAGACAGGAAATCTCCGTTCTGCTCGTCTCACCTCCCAAATTACACATCTGTCAACTGACAGGCGCGCTGAGACAGCGGGGGGGGCGTCTGGGAGCAGCGTGTGTGTGTATGTGTGTGTGTTGGTGTGTGTGTGTGATGCCACAGTAGATCTGGAGTTGTTCATCGATATTGGATGGCCGTTTAATGTATTTCAGCAGACGCTGATTTGGTTTAAATCTGTGTCATTTATACGGACTCAAATGTGTGTTTGTCTGTGTGTCAATACCTTTTTTTCCAGCTCAGTGGCCTTGGCTTCACTGATTTCCACTTTGGTCTGATCAACCATGTTATCTAGAAAGAAAGAGAGACAGGCAGCAAGTGAATAGATGGTTTTCGAGGTGTGGGTGTGTGTGTGTGTGTCCTTGTTTATATTACATTGTGGGGAACTGGGGATAGTAAATATCCCATAAGGATAGTAAAGCCTGGGATCACCTATATTGTGTGTGCCAGCCAGCGGTCCCCACTTTTCAAAAGGCTTATAAATCACACAGGATGAGTTTTTTTGAAAAAGTAAAAATGCAGAATGTTTCGTATGATGGGTAGGTTTAGGTTTGTGTGTGTGTGTGTGTGTGTGTGTGTGTGTGTATGATGGGTAGGGTTAGGGCCAGGGGCAGTGTAGGGGGATAGAATGCACAGTTTGTACGGTATAAAAACCATTACGTCTATGGAGAGTCCCCACAATTCACAAAAACAAACAAGTGTGTGTGTGTGTGTGTGTGTGTGTGTGTGTGTGTGTGTGTGTGTGTGTGTGTGTGTGTGGTATGTGGTGTGTGTGTGTGTGTGTGTGTGTGTGGTATGTGGTGTGTGTGTGTGTGGTATGTGGTGTGTGTGTGTGTGTGTGTGTGTGTGTGTGGTATGTGGTGTGTGGTGTGTGGTGTGTGTGTGTGTGTGTGAGATTGGTAGTTTTAGGTGCAGGGGCAGTGTAGGGGGATAGAATGTACAGTTTGTACGGTATAAAAAACATTACGTCTATGGAGAGTCCCCACAAGGATCGTGAACTAGACGTGTGTGTGTGTGTGTGTGTGTGTGTGTGTGTGTGTGTGTGTGTGTGTGTGTGTGTGTACAGTTTGTACGGTATAAAAAACATTACGTCTATGGAGAGTCCCCACAAGGATCGTGAACTAGACGTGTGTGCGTGTGTTTAATATGCCTTTCACTGCGACAAGTCTCTTTTCCTCCTGTGATTCGTGCTCTGATTACTGAACGATCTAATTAAAATCTGTGGCTCGCTCCTTCCCATCACAAACTCACGCTAAAATAAGAAAACCAAAAGCGTCTTTGAAATCACCACACAAAGGGCAGCGAGTGAGCATACATTTATACATCTAAAGCTCCTGGAAAACTCTTCTGTGTCTGTTCTCAAACCCTAAAGTCTCTGTGAACTCCAGATCAATATGACTCACACGTGTGCCCGTTACAAACGCAAACCTAAGAGTGAGGAAAGCGAACTAAGCTTAGTTTAACCAGTGAGTCATACAGCGAGAGGGTCAGCGCTGACGTCAGCAGCCAATGGGAGGGGTTTCTGGTGAGATATGTTAATGAGATGATGACAGAGAATGTGAGTTTTTGTTCAGCAGCTCGAAGGGACATTCGGAATTAAGAATGGAAGTACAACATGAAGTATGCAAGGAAAATTTAAAGGAAAATGCAAGGAAGGAAGTCTGAAAAGACATACAGAAGTACAGAGCAGTTTGAAGTTTGAATGAAAGAAATTATGTTCAGACGAATGTACACACGGAAGTTTGGATGGAATTATAAGAAATGAAAGATGAAAGATTAAAGAAATGAGGGAAATATTAAAGGAAGTATGGAGGGAAGTTCAAATGGAAGAATGTAAGAAGGTTTGGAGAGAAGCTTGAAAGAAGAGATGAGGTATGAAAGGAAGTTCAGAAGCACTAAGTATGCATGGAAGTTCATAGAGAAGTACAGAAGTGTGACAGGAAGAACGGAAGTTCATAAGGGACCATAAAGAAAGAAGGAAGTTTGGAATAAATATTGAAATATTGAAGGTGGTATGGAAGGAAGAGAGAAGATTTAGAAGTTCGGAGGGATGTATGGAATGGAAACCAAATAAGGACAGAAGGAAGTAAAGAGGAAAAGTATGGAAGTTTAGAAAGATAGATATAAGCATCTGCGGTACAGTACGGAGCCAAGTTTGGAAATACACAAGAAAGAGAGGATGATTATGTAAAGAATGGTTGCTGTCTTTGTAGAAGTGTTTAACGCTTCCAATGAACAATTCAAAACATACTATTTAGACCTAAATTTAAGATTTATGTATTTGAATCGCATATAGAATTTTCATCCATTTGGATTACAGTTTTAAGAAACTAATAACTCAATGTGATACATATTTGTCATTGGTCAAACAAAACAGTTAAGAAACAAGTAATATTTGTGCACAAGAAACCTGTGGCATAGTTTATGATCTATTGTTTGCATATAATCATTCTCAAAAATGTATTTATTAAAATACATTATAATGAGCATAAATCTGTTCATTGAAAAATATATTTTTTTTTACAATGAACAGATTTATGCTCATTATAATGTATTTTAATAAATAAATTTTGAGAATCTATTTAATTTAAATGTATTAACATGGTTAAAATAATGGCTAGCTGTGGAACAAGCAGTATTCAATTAGTTAAAATATATGAGATTGAAACAAAATTGATTTGTTGATAAATTATATAAAGCTGGTTATTGTGAATTTAAAACTCATTGAGTTTATTAGTACTATTACAGAAATCTTAACCGTTTTATTCATACACGACTGACAAATAAGCATCACGGTAAGTTTATTAGTTTATGTTAGTAAATGGATAGAAATTTTATATATTCAAATAAATCTTAAATTTAAAAAGTATTTTTTGAGCGTCCCTCAACACAGCTGGAGAAACTTTAGTTCAAATATCAGACCCACACAGTCGATGTAAGCCAAACCAGAGGCTGTCTCTGACAAATATTATATACTATTAATCAGAAAATGAGCTTATTTTCATTAAATCCTAAAGAGCTTGTTTGGGAGCGCTCTCAATGTCAAGCCGGATTACTTTGGATGAGATTGGAGATGTTTTGATGTGATTCTGAAAACGACACCCTGTGGTCAAAAGTGGCATTTCAGTGTGTGTGTGTGTGTGTTCATGTTTTTCTATCCTGGTGGGGACTTCAACCCGACTGCACACAGACTCATGGGGACTCGTGTCACCGTGGGGACCTAAATTGAGGTCCCCATGAGGAAACAAGCTTATAAATCATACAAAATGAGTTTTTATGAAAATGTAAAAATGCAGCATGTCTCCTGGGATGGGTAGGTTTAGGGGCAGGGGCAGTGTAGGGGATAGAAAATACGGTTTGTACTGTATAAAATGCCCATTAAGAGTCTATAGAGAGTCCCCACAAAGATAGTAAACCAGATGTGTGTGAGTGTGTGAGTGTGTGAGTGTGTGTGTGGTTTTTCTATCCCGGCGGGGACTTCAGCCTGAATGCACACAGACTCATGAGGACTACATTGAGGTCCCCATGGGTACAAAAGATTATAAATCATACAGAATTCGTTTTTTTTTTTTTTTATGTAAAACTGCAGAAAGTTTTGTGTAGGGGTTGAGTTAGACCATAGAAAATATCATTAACCTGATATAAAAATCAATGGAAGTCTATGCAAAGTCCTCACTAAAATAGTGACAGACGTGTGTGTGTCTTACCAATCAGAAAACCAACATCCAGGTCAAACTTCCTGCATTTGAAGTCAGGATCACAGCCGTTCCTGTGCAGAACGATCTGAGCCGTACACTCATCGATGAGTTTGTAGTACTGAGGCCTGAGAGACAGAAAGAGAGACGTCAATCTGTGTCAGACTACCATTGGTAAGGAAGATCTGAAGCTCGGAAGGAAGACAAACAGAGATATTGAGCGCAGAGTTCATAAAATAATACAAGAGATTGTCATCACAATGTTCAGTACAGTATCACACACACACGACCTCCAGTGACCTTGCAAAATGACACAATGTAGGTAATTTAAGGCGAGGCAAGTGTATTTGTCAAGCACATTTCACACACAATGCTAATTCAAAGTGCTTTACATTAAAAGAAAACTATAAAAGACAAAGACCACAATAGTGCATCAGCAGGACGCAGCACGTTCAGTAAATCCACAGCGAAAATGATATAAAATCAACTGATGCCCAGAAATGCTGTCTAGGTAGACAGCTCACTAGTTTTGAAATACAGCCCATATGGGATTGTGTGCAACTGTGTAGTTAGATGTCATTTTAATGTGTGTGTGTGAGAGAGACTGAAAATAGCTGACACCGGTGTGTTTGTGTGTGTGTGATGGTTTGATATTTGAGAGTTTTTTCAGACAGTCCATTTGTGAGAAATCTGCCATCTTGACCTGGTGTGAAACGAACTCGATATGTTCTTCACTTTCCACCAAGCTGTTTCTTTTTCCTTTATTTGCCCTCTTTTCTCTCCCCCTCCCTCTCCATGGAGCTCAGATTCTTGCGTGGAGCGAGAGAGACCCCTGGTGTCCGTGTCCGACCACAGCACCTCGTTTGTGTTTAACCAGGGGCTTCTGGAGAAATCAGAATAATCCTAATTAATTCTCTCTCGTCAGTGATTAAAGTGGTGAAATGAGAGTTTGTTTGTGGGCAGACGGGCCGCTCGGGGATTTGAGCTGCGGTTATATTTGGAGGATAATTATACGGAGGCGTCGTCACTTTCTGCCGTGTGTCAGCACATTAATCGCTGAAGAGAAACTCGCATGAAACGATTCTGCTGATGGCAGCAGAGAACGACCAGCAAACCGTTCCTTCTCACACTTCTCTTGCTCAGCTCCTTTCTGAAAAGTCTCAGTTCTCGCTCATTTACCTCTTTCATAACTTCACGTCTACGCTCATTATCAACTACTAAATGATCAGTTCATCTTATTAAAATCATTCTACAACCCGTATGACTTTCTTTCATCTGTGATGAATTGCTGTTTCAGTCATTCTTCTTCAAAATTTAATGTTTAATTCAATGTCATTTTGTTTGCCAAATTTACTTTCTCCATCAGTAAGGAAGATCCGAAGCTCAGAAGAAAGCCAAAAAATAGTAAGATGGTGAGCACCAAGTTCATAGAATAAAACAAGAAATTTTCAGCACACTGTTTGGCACAGGGTCACACACACCAGCAGTCCATGATGACCTCCAGTGACCTTTCAAAATTTCAAGTTTGACTCAATGTTACTTTGAAACTTTTTCCTCTAGTACATTTCACATATAATTACAAAGTAAATCTTAAATCCTAAAATGTGTAAATCCTACACCAGATTTTTTCTGTCCACCAGGTCTCGCTCTTCATTCTGCCACATTCAAACTGGGCACAAAATGTCAAGTTAGGTGTGATTAACTTAAATGTGGTCTGTTTCTCGCACAAAAAACCTGGAATACAGTCAAACAGACTTCTGTTATGATGCTTCTTGATGCTCGTTGTACCGTATGAAATCAGAATCATGAGCATTCTGCTGATTGTCTAACACTTGACTGAATGACTTATTTGTGGGCACAGTATGTAAGTTTCGCCACTAGAGGTCGCTTATTCAAAGCAAAGGTGGAGCTTGAAGACGACGTGATCTCACGGAATCAAAACCAGTTGTGATTTTCACCTCTAAAGCTGGTGGAAAAGAATCCGACAGTACTTACGTTACTGTAGTATGAAGCAGGGTGAGAACTGAATGAGGCCGCTGGAGCGATTGCTAATGAAAGACGAGCGCGGCTTGAGAGAAGTGGAGCTTTTATGTTATAATGCCACTCTGTGCGTTCGCTCGGCGGCTGCTATGAAACACTTGTTTACACTGCAGTGAGCGAGATCAATATTAGGCATGGTAAAACATTAGCCTGGCGTGGCCATACTCAATTCTAGTCAGAATATGAGTCTGGTACCGCTCCATTGGGCTTTGATTATGGGGCGTGTTTCAACCCGAGCCAGGAAAGACCTCAATTGGATAGACCTACAACCAATCAGAGCAACGGAGCGACACGTAACATTAGTTGTCAAATGTCAACTGCACTGTTTTTCAACTCAACCAAGTCCGTGTTTTTCTCCATGTCCGCGGGTTGAAGCAACCCCAATTTATGTGTTTGCAAGGAATGCGAATTTTAGCAGGCAACCTTGCCAAAATAACATATTTTGCCAACCAAATGCCATTTTTTTCCCGGAGAACCCCCCGGAAAGTTATTGTTTTGGGCTATAGTTTTGAGTAGCAATTGTGCGCGACATTGCAAAAAAAACGTGGCATCCCTGTCTGCACCCGCGCTGGATTAAGTAACGTTACAAGAAAAAGATGAGTGTAAAAGAATTTAAGGATACACAGAGTACTTACCAACACGATCATCATTTCTGAGAGAAATAGTGAAGGTGATTGCATATCCGAGCAAGTTCTCCATTTAGGATAAGAGCAAATTCAACCCAAGCGCCTTTGATGACGTGAATGATTACGTTACTGTTGATCATCTGTCCATCATCGTCTAAAGCCGCCCTGACAATTTCACTGGTCCGAACAGTTTCTGTTCGGGCATAATAACTCCTCTATGGATCGAGTCCAGACCGAATTGCCCGAGCAAAAAATGTTGTCGGCGGGGCTAAATTCGGCTGGCATCCAGGCTAGTAAAACATGGTACTCCCTGTAAATCAAGAAAACCAGATTTAAACAATAACACTAACTGTGTTGAGCTGTATAACAATGATTAGTTTTCTGTCGATGAATGTGTCCAAACAGTTGCTCTGGTCTAATAAACACATAATATATTAAAGTGCCTTTGGTGTTTCCATGGTTTCTACAAAAGAAAATCGAAAATTGAGGGTAACGCAGGTGTGATGTCACTGATAGGTGACACACTGACATGGTTAAAATTGCTTATTTCTCTGGATTTAAACATTTTTGGAAACATCTGGGATAATGCAAGTACACAAGTCAACAAAATATATAACATTGCTCTAGTTGTTTTTGGATATTTTAATCCAAAGCTCTTACACATTGTGCCTTTAAGTTTGTCTGTAACATCTAAAAACACCTGGATGAAAGCAACGAATCAATGGTGTGAAGAACCAAGCGACTGATAAGCATGAAATGAAGGGCTAGAGACACAATGGTCCCTATCATTCACCCGGCGCAATGCGAAGCTAGGCTGGTTTTACAAGTGTTTTTTGCTATTTTCAGCCCAACGCAGTTATCATTTTCACGTCCTGCACCACGTTTGTTTAAATAGCACATGCACTCGTGCCCATCTGTTCACCCATGCCACCTGTTTGCGCATTGTTGGCGCGTTGCTATTTTAAAGGAAACTAAAAACGACTGCCCCATTGACCAACAAAAAGCTGGTCTAAAGTATTTGTGTTTGTGTTAATAAAGGGCGTGTTAGTTATATGTGCCTATAGGCGGGTGTACATCGGTACACTCTGCTTATTACACACACAGGGATGCGCAGCAGCACACACATTTTTAAATATGAAAAATTAAAGGATTAAAATGTAAGAGATTATTATTGTGTACATAAATATAAAAATGCCTACATGTCATAATGGATAGCCATTGCAAGTATCAGAATTAGCCTACATATTTGCAGTAATGACGAGCAAGCAGGCGTCATTGAATGAGCAGATCAGTTTCCGTCCTAGCTAGAGAAGCGTTCATGTAAATAGCGAACCCCCCATGGTGCAAGCGCAACTTGCTTTTAAAGGGAATGGGAGATGAGCCTCGGATTGGTTTATAGTACGTTACGGCCAAAACACGCCCATGACTCATTAAGAGACTAGGTACAACCCTTTTAGACCACGAAAGTGGATTCGGACATGCCTTAAGTGCTCTTGCGCTTTAGACCAGGCGCTTAGGTCGTTAAAATAGGGCCCAAAGTGTGTGTGAATAAAAAAGGAATTTATTTAGAGTTTTAAAAAAACAACACAGGATATGTTTAGAGCTGAATACTAATTAAGCACTCATTATGTCTGTAGTATGCAGTACGCACACTGTGCACAGTATGTTCATTTTCATTATGCATGAAAAATCTCAAGTGATCAACTACATTTGGTAAAATTCACAGGATATAACAGAAGAAACTGTGAAAATGTATCCCATTATGCAATGCACTTAAAACAAATTATATACCGTGCAGTACACTATCATTCCATTTCAAACATTCCACACACACGCACAGAGAGGACAGAAACAGGCTCTCCAATTTCCTGCCTGTCGGATCACATTGAGCAGACAAGAAACAAGCAACAAGTCTGACATCCTGAAAGCGTTTACAAACCCTCACACACACACTGTTTCTCCATCTGTCCATGTCTTTTCATACTCTCACAATCTCTTCTGTGTATGTGTGTGTGTGTGTGTGTGTGTGTGTGTCTCTTAAGAAAGAATAAGAGTGTGTGGGTGATTTTAGACGAGCAGGTTAGAGAAACAGAAATGAAAGAAATGTGTGTGTCTTTTCTCCACTGCAATCATTTCTCAGCCAAGAAAACCTTCTAAATGCACTGGTGTGTGTGTGCGCGAGTGTGTGTGTGTCTGGTAGTTAATTGAAGCGGGGGTGTCATACAGTGGCCAGGTTCTTATTTAGAGCCAGTCGCCGTCGGCAACCGCATCCGCCTCCTGGTGCCCATCAATCAAATGTCTCCTTGTCTCGAACTACAACCATCTCTCCTGTTTCCCTCCTTTATCTGTAAACTCTTACTTTGTAGTGAGAATAACTACAATCTTATCTCTTAAAGGGACAGTTCAGCCAAAATGTATCATTCTGCCATTATTTATTCACCCTCATTTTGTTCCAAACATGTATAATTTCTTTATGTTGTGTAACATAACAGGAACAATTGAAAGACTGTGCTGGTTGCTCTTTTTCATGCAATTATACTGAATAGAGAGTGAGGCAAATGCATAAAATGAATGCATTAAACCCATTAAATTTGATGATATTATATGAGATGTTATCCATTGTGAACATATCACTGAGTCAGTAAAAACCAGATCCATCCAATTCATAAAAGAATCATTTTCAAGATCAGAATTGTGAACCAAAATCAAACAGTTCATTGAAAAGATCCAACAGATTAACAGTTTAACTGCTAGTCAGTTCCTCACATAAAGCTATCACATGACTTCACAAGACGTGAAAAATGTTATAGCGCTTTTGCTGCCTTTTTTATGAGGCTGTTCATTGTAATTGCATATGAAACATGGCTTCTTGTTTCACAGAATTCAGTCATACAGGTTTGGAGCAACAAGGGTGTGTCAATGCAGTGCTGTTATTGTTAACTAAAAATAACAAATCATTTTTGTTAATTTAAATAAAGATTAAATAAAGCTGAAAAATAAGGGAAAAAATTTAACTAAAATGAAAAATATATCAATAAAAAAATCATTTAAAAATATGAATACATTTTTCAATAGTATATAAATAATAGTAAAATAACAGTGTAAGTGACAGAATTTTTATTTTTGGATGAACTGTCGCTTTAAATCATTCCTCAGTCTCAGTCTCTCTTTGGCTACGTTCACACACACTCAGTGTTTGGCATTGACTGTATTCGATTACAGACTGTCCTGCACAAACAACAGGAGCAGATCTGATAATGCCTGTATGGACGGGACACCAAAAATCAATCCTCTTCTCGAACTCAGTAATGCCGGTAAATACAGCGACGGAAACCTGAAGGAAATAAAAACTTTAGCTCTGTTCCACAGCCTAGTGGCAACTTAAAGGAATAGATCACCCTAAAATGAAGATTAAGTCATCATTTACTGACACTGCTCGTTTTAATTTCTAATTACTAATCTTGATTTCTTTTCTGGGAGAGACGGAGTGAACTGCGGCACCAATGCAGTTTCAAGAACGCAGTCGAGCTCAGAAGACCAACGGCCAAGGTCAGGAGTTCTGTTAAATAAATAATACATTAAACTTGGAATATACGGCATGTGTAACATCGGACCACTCTGTGATACTTTTGTGTCTTTTTAAAAACTTGATGCTGGTCGCTATTCACTGCCTTCATATGGGCGGGCTCAAGTGAGACATTTATTTTGAATAATCTCCTTTTGTCATCTATAAAAGAAAGAAGGGCATACAGCAACAACACCAGGGTGAGTAAATTATGACAATTTTCATTTTAGGGTGAACTATCCCACTATGCCATTTTTACAAGATGTAAAATAAGTCTCTGATGTCCCCAGAGTGTGTATGTGAAGTTTTAGCTCAAAATACCCCACAGATAATTTTTATAGCATGCTAAAATTGCCGCTTTTAGAGGGTGAGCAAAAACGTGCTGGTTCTGTGCGTGTCCCTTTAAATGCAAATGAGCTGCTTCTCCCAGCCCCCTTTCAAGAAGAGGGTGGAGCTTCAAGAGCTCATTTATCAATCATTTATCAGACTTTGTTCAAATTAATATATTTTTTAAATAGACTAAAGCAATTAACATGTCAGAACCTCTAGTTTGCATGTTATATTGTTTAGTTGTCTCTTTTTTCGGGGGAGAATCAAGATCTCCATTTAACAGCAAAATCATGATTCTCAATTTATCCAGAATTGTGCAGCTCTACAATACTATTACACAACATGCGTTATCTTTCTCAACTATTCACGTTCCAAAACTGACTGTGTTTACCTGAATAGTCAGCAAGACGGGCATTGACATCATTTTGTGTTTATTTGGCTGTTTAAGTGCAATAAGCCATGAAAGAGAAGTCATTTTTGAAGTCATTTTCAAGGCGGCTTTATGAGGGCACCCCTTTTATAGATCAGTGGAGCGTGCGCTTTTGGTGTGAGTGTGAAACCTGCGAATGAGTGACAGGAGGCGTGTGTGTGTGTGTGTGTGTGTGTGTGTGTGTGTGTGTGTCAAACTGTCAATTCCCCGTCGGAGAGAAGGGAGTCAAAAAAGGGGCGGTTGGTATCTGTATTGGAATAGTTTCAGATATTTCAGTATCGATTCATATCGAAATACCAATATTTTTAACAACACTGAACAGCTTTTATATCATGTGTGTCCAACTCAGGCTTTTTTCTTCCCTTTCTTCCCTTCTCTCATCAGTCTAAACTCTTGACAGGTGTTTTTCTTGCTCCACAGCCACACAATCTAACTTCACTTTCTGCCATTTTTCACAACCTGAGAGAAGTTGACAGCTCTAGCATCAGAGATTGACAGCCAAATAACCCCTGAGGCTCACGCTTATATATGTATGTCAGCGATGTGACACGACCACTTGTCAACCACGGCTCCATTAATCCAGCACACATCGACTGAATTCGATCAAAATTCAATTGTGACTTTGCAGTTTTCAGACAGGGCCAAAGGTCACTGTAGGGGTTAGTATGGGGTGATGTGCGTTCATACCTGGACATGTAGTCGTTTCGCACCAGTAGCAGGTGCTGGAGCAGCGACAGGAACAGAGATTCAGCTTTAGAGTCCTTCACTGTGTTCATCAGGATCTGGAAGACTTCAGTCACATCAGTGAACACACAGAGTTAAAGAACAACAACACACACACTCCTCATCCTTCAGTCCTTACTCAGAATAACTGAAAATACACCTGTTCAGCGTGCTTGTTATTGTTAACTAAACTACCAAGTAAAAAAACGCTGATATAAATAAAATAAAATAATAAATGTGATGATAAAAACGACTTCAGTTGTTTGGCCATCCAACATTTCCAATTGTTGTTTAGTTTAAGTTGACAGAATACAATTATTATATGAAATAAAACTTAAAATAAATATAAACTTAATTTATATTTAAACATTTTTAATATATAATCTGAAATCTGATTGTTCTAGTAAAAACTACTATCTGAAATAAAACGAACACTCAATTAAACAAAAATAAAAATGGAATAAAAAAAGTAAAAAAAAAACTTTTTTTTTAATTAGTACAAATATATATTTTTTAATATCATTTTATAATACTGAATACAATTTCAAAAGCTTAAAATATAAAAATAAAAGCAGTAAAAAAATTATAACGAAAAATTACTAACTATAATAAAATTACATGAACGGTAGGATATATTTCACTCAGCTCTACTGTGATCATTTCTAAGACTATAATGATGCAACTTTCAAATAAATATTAAATACATAATAATATCTCAAATGAACAATGTATTTCTCCTTGCTGTTTATCTTGTGAATGAGTGATTTAGGCAGGTTGAGAGACTAGACTTTCTGATGCCACCTGGTGGACAAAACCTGAAAATATGATTTTCCCAAAATATTCCAATAGGTCAGATATAATCAACTTATGTTAATTGAGAAGTCTTGCAGCAAATAAGTGATCAAATAGTTTATGATCATTTTCACTTTTAAACAATATATATATATATATATATATATATATATATATATATATATATATATATATATATATATATATATATATATATATATATATATATATATATATATATATATATATATTTTTTTTTTTTTACTACTGTGCTTCATAAATGTAAATGACACTAAGTTATGATTGGGACATATCTTCACATTGGAAATGAGTAAAAAATACTTTTTTTAATTAAAAAAGACAAAATCCTGTATTGTGTGATATGACCTTCTATGGAGTGTAAAACAAAGGACCGTCTCAGCTTGAAAAAAATGATTCTGCACTTTTGAGACACCTGGCGTTCAGTTTGGGAACTACAAATCAAAATGTGTTAAAACCTACAAAGCCAGCATCAAACCCAAAGCTTTTCAAAAGTAACACCAGCAGTGAAGGATATTCCATCTCAATGCGGACGTCATCCAACCGGGAGCGAAGATCTTCAGAGTCTTCATCAGCCTGCTCTTCAAACACCTGTAACTGAACCTTGAGCTCCTCGTTTTCTATCGACCTCACTTCCTACACACACGCACATAGATGGAGAATTTAAATGAAATTGAAATGTTGAATAGTGTTTGATTTACAGTAGTGTGACTTTCCCAGTAATGTACAGTAAGTGACAAAACACAAAAAAGTTTTAATGCTGAATTGCACATGTGCAGAAGAGAGCTGAGACAATCAAAACAAGCTGATGATCTGATTCATTCTGCACCAATGATTCACTGATTCTACTGAGCCATCATTCAAAGGTGCTCCTGCACAGTCATTTTATGACTTCTCTTGTGCAACAACAAACATTAGAAGGTCAAAATAAATAGTTAGGGCCAGATTTACTAACAGCTTGCACCAGCACAAACCCTCTTTTGGTCAGGATTTACTAAAGACACACAGTGATAAATGCAAAGGCATGGACAGGGTTATTTTTGCGGCTGACCTTATTGCATAAGCATTTGCAGGAGTTTCCCTTTCAGATGCAAAATTTATGGGAGGAGAGTATTTAAATGAATCATGCAGGTGATTTACTAAGGTTTGTGCTCATCATTGTACTGGTGTTTGTGCCATTATTTATGGAATTGCGTTCTCACGCTAATTTCCCGGTTTAGTAAATCTGGCCCAATATAAAAATATAAATAGGATTATAGTGCTTGTGTTATTTTATTAAGACAATACTGATGAACTTTCTTGAAGAAGCCCACTGACTGTTATATCCCATTAACCACTGCATCTATTTTATTTTATTTACTGCCCTTTCCTTCTTTCTTTTTCAGACATGCTGTGATTATGGCTGTACATGTTGTCAAGAGATACCAGAAACGTTATTGTAAAACATAATTAATAAAAAAGATAATATTGACATTAATATTTAAAGTAAAGTACAGAATTCTGTCAGGCGCATCATATATAGAACCTTTCATGGGTTCCATTATGGAATCATTTTATGGATTTAGTTTTAATTATTAATTAAACAAAAATCACCCATTAAGCATGAAAGTATTATGCAATCATTTAAGGCATTTCTCCTTATATAGAACCTTTTGGCAAAAAGGGTTCTTTAAATTTGAGTCGAGAACCCAACTTTATTTAGAACTTTATATAGAACCTTTAGTATTGAACTGCATTAGTGTTTGCTGTGCTGTTTCTCTGGTGTCTGTAACTGACACCCTAAGTGTGTTCTGACCTTCAGCATGTCTTTGAGTCCCAGTCTCATGAGCTCTGATCTCAGATGGATCCTGAAGTCCAGTTCCTCCACGCGACTGATGAGAGCGTTGATCAGCTGCATACAGCCCGCCTGCACACACATACACACACACACACGCATTGCATAAACGACTGGGCTTTTGGGAGAGCGTTCCAATCAACATCATTAGGGCAGGTGAGGGGACTGTATCAGCAGCTTGTGTTTGACCTTGAGAGTGATGGAGTTTTTATGCATGCCGGACAGCAGCGGCTGGAACCTCTCGATCTCCTGCTCTTCGGCCTGTTCAGTGATGCACTCCAGAACACGTTCATGACTAAAACACACACACACAGTCCACCATCTTACACAACAATGATTTTCAGTGGATCGCTTGGAGGTGCATCTTAAAGGCGTCCATCTTAGCCGTAGCTCCTAAATCTCATTTGAGGCTGTTCATAAACATTAAATGATTGGTTATGTTTTGGTGACCAATTAATGTAATTGTACACTGATAGCAAGAATGATAACTGCGAGCTGTGGGAAGATTATTAGTTAAAGGGGTCATATGATTGTTCTTTTCTCTTTAGTGTGTTATTTAGCTGTTTGTGCATGTATAAGAGCTGGAGAGTAACAAAGCTCAAAGTCTCATTCCCAAAGGGATACTCATTGTAAAAGTTAAGGCTCAGCCACACCTTCCTAAAACGCTTCGTTCAAACATCTCTACGTCAGTCTGTGGGGGCAGAGTTTAAAAACACTGTTAACATGTGACTATTCCTACGCGAGTTTTGAGCAGTATAGAGTAGCGCTTGTTTGTCGTTTCTACCATAACAAATGCAAACTTGCCAATCTGATACGTTCTGGTCCAGTCACCATGGTAACGTTGATCGATCAGCTTGGTCATCTGCATCATCCGGATCAGATTGATAAAGTAGGACCGATCATCTGTTAATATTGCTTTGGGAGCTGATGTTCCAAATATGCTAAGAAGCGTGACATTTCAGTCACATGCTTAAGGTATTCGGGCCAATCAGAGCACACCGTGCTTTTCAGAAAGGAGGGGCATAGAGGAGCAACAATAATGTACTGAATGTGTAAAATAATGACTGTTTTAAACCTAAAACTGCGTAAACATAGCATTAAACCAAATACATAAAATAATGTTCTTTTTAGAACCATCATATGACCCCTTTAAATAATGACTTACTGGTGTGCAATTGGGTTTGTTTTTCACTTTAAGACAGCTTTTTGTTGTTTATATTCAGTATATATTAATATTTTGAATTAGCTTTTATTTTTATATTTTGTAGTTTGTTATTTGATGTACTTTTGACATTTCATATTTCCACATAGCTTTATTTTTTATTTTAGTTTTAATGATAAGTAGTGTCGATAATAATGTATTTTGTCTGTGTTCCTTCCCATAGTGATCCTAAAGGACTGTTACTATGGTAACCTCCTCAGGTGAACATGATTTATGTTCTTGGGTTTCTTTTTGGCACCAGCTTGGATGAGCTTGGCTATAAAAATGCTGTCGGGAAAATGGATTTACTTTAGACCCATGAACACAGCTTCACACACTCACGTGTTGCCTGGATGCTCCAGGATACAGATGGCAGACAGCAGTTTGACAACATCTACCATCATGTGCGGGACGTTCGGATTGATGGATCGGACGAGGAGAGGGATTCCCTCTGGTGACGTCAGCATGGCTTTAAGACCGTGCTGAGAGAGAAAGACACGTTAATAACAGTTTCCGCATGCGCCTGTATGTGTGTATTCAATATGAGCTTGGATCTGCGCTCACCTTGTTGTTCATGAACGCTTTGAGACATCGAATGATCTCATGTTGACATTTAACACCAATCCCAGCATTCCTGCAAACACAGAGTGAATGAGACAAATCACATCATCATGTGCTCGATGTGTATTTTAAAATCATTTGCATATGAATAGTTCTGATCCTGGAAGCTGATTGGTCAATACAGCATTCCAGCTAAAATATATTAATCATACATTAATATTAAACAAATATTAAGTGTCTAACAAAACTCTTCATTTACAATGGTATCTGGTACCTTATTTATAATTTTTTCTTGTAAATATAAATGATATACAACTCTAACTCCTTTAATCCTATTAGCAGGTGCAAAAGAAAATTGAACAAAAACGGATGAATCCTGCACAACGCTATAGCTTGTATTTCTTATTTTAATGCGACGTTTCCGTCATGAGACCTTCACCAAGAGTTGTTATTTTAGTAAGAGTAGTTTTTTACATTTTTCTCCTGGAATGTGTGTTTAATATTTGCTTTAAAAACAAAATAAACTAGTTTCTGCAACATTATTACAACACTAAATGTAAAAGAAATATTCAGTAGTCAAAACTTTCCCTCAATGCAGAATCAGCCTTATATAGAATAAATCTTGAAAATGAATATTGTGTTGATGTCATACATGGGTTCTTCTCTCTCATCTTGAAGTTTCTTGAGGAACGTCAGAAGCAAAGCCAAACCCTCAGCTCCAAACGTCTGGACCCAACTGAGAAAAAACACACACACACAGCGGTCAGCTGACATCAGACACATAGAAACAGTTCATTGTAAGTGTGTGTGTGTGTGTGTGTGTACCTGACAGGGTTGTTGTTCAATGACACCCGCAGTGACTCCAGGCAGCTCAGTAACTGTGTGTCTCTCAGATCGGTCTTCAGTTCCTGGATGTATATCAGCGCCGACTTTGAGCTCTCCTTCTGACTCTTACCCTAAAACACACAGAAGGTAGAATTAGTTTACAGTATGAACCGGTGCAGTGCTGGTCTCACACACCTGTTATGAGGTCTAAAGCCTCATGTTCACATTAAAGCGTTTGTCAGTATATGTTCTTAACTCTTTTCCTGCTATTGACGAGCTCTCGTCATTTATGAGTAGTTTTGTCGTGTTTTCATTGTGGGCGCTATTACACATATCCTGAACGAGTACAGTATACCCAGATAAAAACACAGGCAACTCTACTTAATGATAGATATATTTAACAGCAGGACTTGACATTAACACCTGCCAACCCACCATTTGCAGGTGTATTTCAGCTGTGGTGTGTGAACACACTCACTCCTACTAGCCACTTTGGCGGGTTGAATTTTATTGTAGTCTTCTCTAAAGGCATGTGTTATAATCGCATTGCGCATTATAACCAATCACACTCGATTCTGTTGAGCTTATGAATGCAATGTCTAATAATCAGCGGCGTTCAGATTAGTCATCGCTCTAAAGTTACACATGACATTGGTATACACGTTTCTAACTTCAATAGCATTTGAAGAGAATGACTTGTGGGCATAAAACTAACTGTAAAGTGTTCATCTAAGTGTCAGGTATGATGCACTCCTTTTAGATTTTTGATTACAATAATAAAATAAACATGAAAATATGGATATGCATTTCACTAGGCAACTGTATGGGCTCATACATAAAAAATGCTAGAATTTAAATATGCAATAGAAAACTGATGAGAATCATCCAATCATCCACTATTTGAAACTAGTCGTGTGGCAGTAGAATAAAAGGACATGCATAAAGCCGATTATGATCCAGGCGAAGAGCAGCTGTGTCCTCTCTGACATCTGTAAAGAAATCTGAACAACATCCTGTGTGTGCGACAGGAAGAGCATCAAACCACCACAGGAAGAGCACCTGATCATGTTCATCACCTCTGAGACTCACTGATTGATTCACAGAGGCTGAGAACTTATTTTGAATAAGTAATTACTTTACAAACGCTAAAAAGTATGATCTATGTAGAATGAGTGTGTGTAGTGTGATTGTAATCTGGATGTACTACATCTGCTGTCATTAACATGTGACCAACCAGCGTCAGTTGCGTCACTTCACTTTCATTCAAAAATCCTCTCCTGTGGCCTCATGGGATAGTAAAGTGTCCATCGTATGCACACTTCAGTATCTCACCGGATGTAGTAGGTCATCCGGGGACTGCCTTCTCTTTTATGAATTCGGACATGGTACTCGTCACACACTGTTTTTCGCCTACTATATAGTAGAGAAGTATGCGATTTCGGATGCAAATCAAATGTCAAAGTCAAAGCTGGGATTGTGAGAGTGTGTTTACAGCACCAGATGTGTGTGACATAATATTACAACCCCAAATCAGAAAAAGTTGGGACAGATAAAATAAAAAATAAAAAAAAAGAAAGTAGTGGTTTCTAAATTTACTTTGACTTGTATTTCATTGCAGACAGTATGAACACAAAATATTTAATGTTCTGTCTAATCAACTTCATGTCATTTGTAAATATGCATCCTTTCCTGTCATTCAGACCTGAAACACATTTCAAAAAAAGTTGGGACAGGAGCAATTTAGGGCTAGTAATGAGGTGAAATGGTTAAATAATGATGTGATTTGATTTAGGTGATCGTAATTATGATTTGGTACAAAAGCAGCATCCAAGAAAGGTCTAATCCTTTAGGAGCAAAGATGGGCCGAGGATCACCAGTTTGCCAACAAATACGTGAGAAAATTATTGAAATGTTTAAAAACAATGTTCCTCAAAGAAAGATAGGAAGAGATTTGGATATTTCACATTCAACAGTGCATAACATTATTAAAAGATTCAAGGAATCTGGAGGAATTTCAGTGCGTAAAGGACAAGGGCGCAAGCCTAAGCTGAACAACCGTGATCTCCGATCCCTCAGGCGGCACTGCATCAAGAATCGTCATTCATCTATAAGCGATATCTCCACATGGGCTCAGGACTACTTTGGCAAACCTTTCTCAAGTACCACAATACGTAGTTACATCCACAAATGCCAGTTAAAACTGTACTGTGCCAAAAGGAAGCCCTATGTTAACAGTGTCCAGAAGCGCCATCGACTTCTCTGGGCTCGGAGGCATCTGGGATGGACCATCACACAGTGGAAACGTGTACTGTGGTCAGATGAATCAGTATTTCAGGTATTTTTGGGAGGAATGGATGCTGTGTGCTCCGGACCAAAGAAGAAAAGGATCATCCAGACTGTTCCCAGCAACAAGTCCAAAAGCCAGGGTCTGTCATGGTATGGGGTTGTGTCGGTGCCCTTGGCAAAGGTAACTTGCACTTCTGTGAAGGCACCATTAATGCTGAAAAATACATAATATTACATAATATGCTGCCTTCAAGAACATATCTTTTCCAGGGACGCCCATGCATATTTCAACAAGACAATGCAAAACCACATTCTGCACACATTACAAAGTCCTGGCTGCGGAGGAAGAGGGTACGGGTACTTGACTGGCCTGCCTGCAGTCCCGACCTGTCTCCAATAGAGAATGTGTGGCGCATTTTGAAGCGCAAAATGCGACAACAAAGACCCTGTACTGTTGCCCACCTTAAGACTTGTTTGCAGGAAGAATGGGACAAAATTACACCTGAAACACTTCATCACTTGGTGTCTTCAGTCCCTAAACGTCTTTTAAGTGTTGTGAAAAGGAATGGCAACATTACAAAGTGGTAAATGCTTTACTGTCCCAACTTTTTTTGAAATGTGTTGCAGGTCTGAATGACAGGAAAGTATGCATATTTACAATTGACATGAAGTTGACCAGACAAAACATGAAATATTTTTTGTTCATATTGTGTGCAATGAAATCAAAGTAAATTTAGAAATCACTTCTTTTTTTTTTTTTTGCGTTTTCCATACTTTCACAACTTTTTCTAATTTGGGGTTGTATATAAATAGTATTAATCTATACAATTTCAGCTGATATATAGCATTTAAACTTTAACAGAAAGGTGTGTGTGCATGTGTGTGCGCGTGTGTTCGTTCTTACAGCATTGGAGGTGTGCAGATACTGAGACACCATCTCTCTTTTGATGATGATATCCTTCTTTCTCAGCGGCTGCTGCTTCTCCTCATTCAGATTCATATCCACCTACAGACAGACATTTTTTTTGTATAGGAATAAAAAGATAAACTTACTTTTACCATACTTATTTTCCATGGATAATATGAATTTAGCATGAAAAATATTTAAAAAGAAATAATTTTTTTAATTATTCATTGTATCATGAAAATTATTTATATTAATTCATATTAATTAAACAAATTAAATAAAAAAACTGTTATTAATACAGAAAATTTATTTTTGTAAATATGATTTTAGCATTAAATACAAAAACATTTTTTAAATAAATTTTAAACAAAATTAAACAAATTAATAAAAAACAAATTGTACATTGAATTGAAGTGTGTGTGTGTGTTTATATATTTAATATTTTTGTATTAAAACATCTACATGTTTTTTACATATACATTATATATATATATATATATATATATATATATATATATATATATATATATATATATATATATATATATATATATATATATATATATATATATATAATTTAAATATTTGTTATATATATTATATTAAATATCACAAATCAAATAATGATTTTATTAAGACAATATATACAAAAATATATAATTTGTTTTTAATCCATTTTACTTTTTTTAAATAAAGTAATAGATCCAGCCAAAAAGAGTGAAAATGTACATTTCAATTTTTTAATTGTTTTTTTTTATAAATTAAGAGATTTGAAAAGTGTTGACCCAAATAACTGTCTAGTACACTTGAAAACAGTCAAAGTAATTTAATGTTTAAAGTAAAATAAATATAAATAAAACACACAAAAAAAGTAAACACAAATAAAAAAAGTAGGCGCACACACACACACTCACCAGCATCTGCTCAAACAGCTCCAGCACATGGTCATCGGACAGCTCGTGCAGTGACGAGGACTGAGACGGTACTTCATACTGGGCGGCCGACGAGTGTCTGTTTGGCATCGTGCCGGACTTCTCCTTCTTCGTCCGCATGCTGGTGAAGCGCTCCAGCTGACACAGGGTCAAAAGGGCAAAAGGTCAATGCTCGGAGCACAGCAGAAACACACAGGAGGATGTTTATACTCTAGATCTAGTTAGTCATTGCATGTTCAGAATGGCATACTAACATCCTACACCATACACACACAGTGTGTGAAGTTATAGTATGCATTTGCAGAAGATGCACAATATAACCAGAGCTCAGTGTCTGAAAATCAATATCCCATGATGCAATGTGCTCCAATTGACCTTTCACTTCCAGTATGATATAGCATACTTCTGTTGGAAACGCTTAATGTTGCATGCTGCACAAAAACCCTACGCAGTATGCAGTGCACACTGTGCCGTACACTAGTATTCCATTCTGAACAGAGAAACATGGGGTTTAATTAGACAGATCATTCTCTGCTGGGATCAGTCAACTGATATCATCTCATATTTAATTGTCTTTATATTCTTATCTCAAGTCTGTCAATCAACAGGAATAAAATGTGTTTGAGGAAATTCCAGAACAATCATGTAATCCGGCAGAATCCAGCTCTCCTGAGGAATCTGTTCAAGTCCAAACTTACAGAGAGTCGTCAGCACGTCCTCCATCACACTCAACACTGAGCAGCAGAATCTCTATTACGGTGAATGAAACTACTGACAGAGCGCCTCTGGACAATACTGATAATTATCTCTGTCATAGCGGATATCATGTTTTATTGCCCTATGATAATCTCATACTTTCATCAAATATTCTGATGTGTAATGACAAAAAAAATGCTATGTATCTAAGAAAAATCTACACAACACTATCCTTCAATATTTTTACAACATTTTATATAAGTAAAAATGTTATTATTCATGAACAACGTGAATATAAATATTTCTATAAAATAATAAAGATCTTAATATTTAATAAATGAACAGATCCATCAGAGACGAATAAGTAAACAAATAATGCAATCAAACAAACTAACAAACAAATAAACAAAATAAATAAATGTGTTCAGACATTTTATCTTTTTTGTCTGGTCAATATTGGAAAAGTAAAACATCATCAAAAACCCTTCAGACAAACACACACATTTCAGCGTGATCCGTGTTTGTTTGTCTGTCTGTGTCTGTGTGTGTGTGTCTGCGTGCATATTTGTGTGTGAGTTTGTGTGTGCATACTATTTGTCAGTGTGTGTGTGTGTGTGTATATGTCAGTGTCTGTGTGTGCGCATGTGTGTACATGCATACTTGTCTGTGTGTGTGTGTGTGTGTGTGTGTGTGTGTGTGTGTGTGTGTGTGTGTGTGTGTGTGTATTTGTCAGTGTCTGTGTATGTGTGTGTGTGTATTTGTCAGTGTCTGTGTGTCTGTGTGTGTGTGTGTGTGTGTTTGTCTGTCTATCTGTCTGTGTGTGTCTGTGTGTGTGTGTGTGTGTGTGTGTGTGTGTTTGTCAGTGTCTGTGTGTGTGTGTGTGTGTGTGTGTGTGTGTGTGTGTGTGTGTGTGTGTGTGTGTGTGTGTTTGTCTGTCTATCTGTCTGTGTGTGTCTGTGTGTGTGTGTGTGTGTGTGTGTGTGTGTGTGTATGCATATTTGTCTGTGTGTGTGTGTGTGTGTGTGTATTTGTCAGTGTCTGTGTGTGGGCGTGTGTGTTTGTCTATCTATCTGTCTGTGTGTGTGTGTTTGTGTGTGTATTTGTCAGTGTCTGTGTGTGCGCATGTGTTTGTCAGTCTGAGTGTGTGTATATATGCATATTTGTGTGTGTGTGTGTGTGTGTGTGTGTGTGTGTGTGTGTGTGTGTGTGCGTGCATGTGCGTATATGCATATGTGTGTCTGTCTGTGTGTTTGTGTGTATGTGTGTATATATGCATATTTGTCTGTGTGTGTGTGTGTTCGTGTGTGTGTGCGCGCATGTGTATATGCATATTTGTTTGTGTGTATATTTGTCTGTCTTTGCGTGTGTGTGAGACAGTGTTGTTGAGCGTGCGTGTGCGTGTGCGTGTACACGGGAAAAATCACTGAACGCTGACGTCAGATCGTTTTCTGCTGTCTGTCAGTGTGAACACTGATCTGAGGTCAGGCGTTCAGTTCTGCAGTGATCAGAATGGTGAAGGCAAAGCGTGCATGACAGACATATCGTGAGGGGTGAAAGGTCACTGGGGGGACGGTGGCCGGTGATGATGTCAGTGGCGTTACATGGAAGGAGACGACAAGAGAGTTAAAACACACAGATATATATATATATATATATATATCAGCCGTTTGAGAGTCTATACAGGAAGCAGGAAAGAAAAAAAAAATGAAAACTATTTCAGAGAGAAGCAGAGAAAGACAAGAAAAAAAATAACATGAGAGCCCAGAGAAAGAGAGGGAGGAAAACAGATGGGAAAGAAAGACAGCAGGTAGTAGAAAGGAAAAAAGGGCCAAAAACTATTTCAAAACTATTAATAACACAATATCACTTCTATATTATTGAATTTAAGACATGGAAAAAAATCACATTTTAATCAGAAATTTATTTTCATTTCCTATGAGGTTAATAATAATCTGACATAAAATAGTGTGGCACAAGCACAATCCTGCCACACGAGGGCAGTGCAGGTCAGCAATACACATCAGCGCATCACTTCCTCTTCCCAGGAAATCAACAGTCACCTGCATATCATCAGGCATTTCTATGGAGACCAAACAAAACAAGGCTGATTCACCAAATGGTATGTGAGAATCCATGAGTCAGCATTGTGGAATGTGATAAGAGACATGACCTCTGACCTCACAAAACAAAATCAGCAGAGATTTGTGCTGAGGGATGTGGATATCAAAAATTACAGATATGTGCATTACAAAAAAGTATAAACATTACCATACAAAGATACAGAAATAGTACATTATCTACATACAGGTCCTTCTGAAAAAAATAGCATATTGTGATAAAAGTTCATTATTTTCCATAATGTAATGATAAAAATTAAACTTTCATATATTTTAGATTCATTTTACACCAACTGAAATATTTCAGGTCTTTTATTGTTTTAATACTGATGATTTTGGCATACAGCTCATGAAAACCCAAAATCTATCTAAAAAATTTGCATATCATGAAAAGGTTCTCTAAACGAGCTATTAACCTAATCATCTGAATCAACTAATTAACTCTAAACACCTGCAAAAGATTCCTGAGGCTTTTAAAAACTCCCAGCCTGGTTCATTACTCAAAACCGCAATCAGGGGTAAGACTGCCGACCTGACTGCTGTCCAGAAGGCCATCATTGACACCCTCAAGCGAGAGGGTAAGACACAGAAAGACATTTCTGAACCAATAGGCTGTTCCCAGAGTGCTGTATCAAGGCACATCAGTGGGAAGTCTGTGGGAAGGAAAAAGTGTGGCAAAACATGCTGCACAATGAGAAGAGGTGACCGGACCCTGAGGAAGATTGTGGAGAAGGACCGATTCCAGACCTTGGGGGACCTGCGGAAGCAGTGGACTGAGTCTGGAGTAGAAACATCCAGAGCCACCGTGCACAGGCGTGTGCAGGAAATGGGCTACAGGTGCCGCATTCCCCAGGTAAAGCCACTTTTGAACCAGAAACAGCGGCAGAAGCGCCTGACCTGGGCTACAGAGAAGCAGCACTGGACTGTCGCTCAAATTTTGCATGTCATTCGGAAATCGAGGTGCCAGAGTCTGGAGGAAGACTGGGGAGAAGGAAATGCCAAAATGCCTGAAGTCCAGTGTCAAGTACCCACAGTCAGTGATGGTCTGGGGTGCCATGTCAGCTGCTGGTGTTGGTCCACTGTGTTTTATCAAGGGCAGGGTCAATGCAGCTAGCTATCAGGAAATTTTGGAGCACTTCATGCTTCCATCTGCTGAAAAGCTTTATGGAGATGAAGATTTTGTTTTTCAGCATGACCTGGCACCTGCTCACAGTGCCAAAACCACTGGTAAATGGTTTACTGACCATGGTATTACTGTGCACAATTGGCCTGCCAACTCTCCTGACCTGAACCCCATAGAGAATCTGTGGGATATTGTGAAGAGAAAGTTGAGAGACGCAAGACCCAACACTCTGGATGAGCTTAAGGCCGCTATCGAAGCATCCTGGGCCTCCATAACACCTCAGCAGTGCCACAGGCTGATTGCCTCCATGCCACGCCGCATTGAAGCAGTCATTTCTGCAAAAGGATCCCCGACCAAGTATTGAGTGCATAACTGAAATTAATTATTTGAAGGTTGACTTTTTTTGTATTAAAAACACTTTTATTGGTCAGATGAAATATACAAATTTTTTGAGATAGGAATTTTGGGTTTTCATGAGCTGTATGCCAAAATCATCAGTATTAAAACAATAAAAGACCTGAAATATTTCAGTTGGTTAGCAATGAATCTAAAATATATGAACGTTTAATTTGTATCATTACATTATGGAAAATAATGAATTTTTAATCACAATATGCTTATTTTTTGAGAAGGACCTGTATCTACACACATAAACATGAGATTAATGAAGGCCAGTCTCACTGACACCAGTACAGCTACGGATGTACAGTTAACAGATTTTTTACATTTAAAGTCACAATATGTAATTTTTCACTGCTAGAGGTCACCTGTTCAAAACAAAGGAGCAGCTTGATGACACCTTGTCCTTGATTTCACAGAGCTTTTATTCTGCTGCACACGAGCGCTTCCACTTCTTCCGCTCATAGGTATGTGGGGTAACACAGCGGTGTTTTATCAGATTAGATACCTTTCACTGTGTTGAAAGTTATGTTATAATGCAACTCTGTGCGTTCGCTGGCAGCTACTATGAGACACTGCAGTGAGCGAGATCAATATTAGGCATGGTAAAACATGGTTTGAATGCATTAAAATGGGGAAATATATATATACAAAAAATAAAGCCTAAATAAATAAACAAATGAATATATGTGAATGTCACAGTATCCATACAGCCACTGGCTCCTCCTCCTCACCAGCCACAAACAAATCAAATCCCAAAAACTCAAGGTCATCTTATGGAGTGACTATCAAAAACATTCAAATCAACCTCAACTACACAACCTCAACTGTGTGTGTGTGTGTGTGTGTGTGTGTGTGTGTGTGTGTGTGTGTGGACTGGTAATCCCTACGGTATGTGGACAAAATGTCCCCACAAAGATGGCAATATCCAAAATCCTTGTCCTTGTGGGGACATTTTTTGGTCCCCATGAGGAAAACAGGTCATAAATCACACTAGGTGATGTTTTTTGAAAAAGTAAAAATGCAGTATGTCTCCTGTGATGGGTAGGTTTAGGGGCAGGGGCAGTGTAGGGGGATAGAAAATACAGTTTGTACGGTATAAAATGCATTACGCCTATGGAATGTCCCCATAAAACATGGAAACACAACGTGTGTGTGTGTGTGTGTGTGTGTGTGTGTGTGTGTGTGTGGTGATGCATACTTTAAATTACTCAATACTTTCTCATTACTCAAACTAAGTCAATTCTTTACAGCTACACCCTCACAAAATCACCAAACACACAAAAACCACCAAGACACACACACACACACACACACACACACACACACACACACACACACACACACACACACACACACACACAGAGAACTGAGTCACTGACAGGGGTCAGAATGTAATCATACAGAAAACAATGTTTGATCCAAAATATCATTAATAGAGAGATGTGGCATCCAACTTCCACAGTGCTTAAAACACTCAAAAACATGTCCACACACACACTGTTATTTTAGTAGCACTGACATACTGATAAAGGTTTTCATTACAATTTTAATTATTTAAAGGAACACTCCACATGTTTTTAGAAATAGGGCTTATTCAACTTCTTTCCTACATTTAGATATGCGGGCAAATGCATTTTTGTCTCAGTGCATGCAGTGTTTAATTTGGCAGGGTCACTGCTAGCTTAGCTTAGCATAATGAATGGAATCCTATGTTGCCAGCTAGCATGTCCTGAGGAAAAGTGATTTAAAAAAACAACAACAAAAAACACCTAATTACTTCTTGTGGCCTGCGTATTCACAACAAGTACAAATAGCGATGCAGATTAAGACTAGGCGATTTCCTAGGCAGATATTAACTTAGGACTATATTATGGGGAAGCACAGCTACTTGGGAGCAGAGGTATCAAAAATGCATTTGCCCACATATCTAAATGTGGGAAAGATGTTGAATAAGCTCTATTTCTAAAAACGCAGGAGTGTTCCTTTAATATTTACCTTTTTCCACGTAATTTTAGATAAATGGTGTTGTCATTTTTTAGTCAGATCAGATTAATGTTACGGAGTCACCCAAACACACATGTGGAGGAGATGACAGGTTCTGCATTCCTCATGGCCTTCTAAAAATAGATACACAGATATGAAGACTTGAGCATTATTTTGTGTGTGTGTGTGTGTGTGTGTGTGTGTGTGTGTGTGTGTGTGTGTGTGTGTGTGTGTGTGTGTGTGTGTGTGTGTGTGTGTGTGTGTGTGTGTGTGTGTGTGTGTGTGTGTGTGTGTGATTTCTGCCTGCTTGGTTTCCATGGAGATAAACGTCCATTTCGGTTTGCCAACTGAAGCTGTGTGTGTGTGTGTGTGTGTGTTGAAATGATGTCATAATTTGGACCACACCAGACACGCCCGTTAAAACGTGACAAGCCACTTCCTGCACAAAGTGCTCACAGGAAGTGTCACAAAGAAAGACACACATACAAGTAGCTTTATGAACACACACACACACACACACACACACACACACACACACACACACAGCAGATCATTGTTTTAGTCTATATAAAGAACAAAATAGCAGGATAATATCATTTAATAGGTCAAAGAGTTTAATGTGTTCATGTGTACAACAACAAATACAATGTAATTGTATTCAAAACGTTTGGGGTCAGTAGGATGTTCTTAAAAGACGTCTGTTCTACTCATAAACAGTAATATTGTGAAATATTATTACAATTTAAAATAAATAAAAAGAAGTCTCTTATGCTCACTGAGGCAGAATTAATATGGTCAAAAATACAGTAAAAATTGCAAAACATTATTACAATTTAAAATAGCTGTTTTCTATGTGAATATATTGTAAACTGTAATTTATTCCTGTGATCAAAGCTGGATTTATCATCATTCCTCCAGTCTTCAGTGTCACATGATCCTTCAGAAATCACTCTGATATGAGGATTTGCTGCTCAAGGAACATTTATGATTATTATCAATGTTGAAAACATATTACATTTTTTCCGGATTCTTAGATGAACAGAAAGTTCAAAACAACAGCATTATTTGAAACAGAAATCATTTGTTATTTACTGTCACTTTTGATCAAAATGCATCATTGCTAAATAAAAGTATTAATACTTTAAAAAAATGACTGATCCCAAACGTTTGAGCTGTCATGTATGTTTTATTTTTATTTACTTATTTATTTTTTATTGTATTTTTATTGTTATTTGTATTATTTTTTTATTTTTATCATTTTATATTAATAAAAAAAAATTGTCAATACTTTAAAAAGCAGTACAACAAATACTACCAAAATATATAAAACTTCAAATAAAATTTGAACAAAACACTCATGTATGATCACAAAAACAGGTTTCATTTTCTTTATGAAAAATCTCTTATTTTTTGTGGTAGTAAAAAAATGACCTTGACATGACATGTAAGATTCCCCCTTACAGCTCTCCATCATTCAGCAAACAGTCACTTTTATAAAAGAATGAACAGAATCCAGAGAAACAAACACTAAAGAGAAGACCAAGACTGGCTTTTCTGACTGACACCTTCAGAATAACTGTACAGTACATGAACAGTGTGTGTGTGTGTGTGTGTGTGTGTGTGTGTGTGTGTGTGTGTGTGTGTGTGTGTGTGTGTGTGTGTATGTGTGTGTGTGGCTCTACTTGTCAACAGGAAGTCCTTTAAGCTAAAGCTGTGTGTGTGTGTGTCCTAGCGCTCCTGCCTAGCGGTAACATGCTTTCTGTGATAACGCTTGGCTGGACGCAGGGGAACAGTTACACGCATGAATAAGCACCTGCTACACACACACACACAATGGATTGACCCTCACAGAGTAGCTTCTGATGACAGGACCTCATTGAAGACCTTTCATTTAGACAATAGCACAAACCAATTCTTCACAACTAAACAAACACTTCCTCTCACCACGATGCCCACCCGTAACCCAGCAACCCTGTTTGGGAGACGGTTAATGAGGTTACCAGGACAACAGACGCTATGGATGCAAAAATGAACCATCGCTAAGGCCAAAATGTTTTTAGTCAGGTTCTGAGAATAATAGCACATTTTTACTCCAAACTTGCATCATCAATCGAGTGTTTGAAATAACTTCCTTTATTTCAAAATATAGAAATTATATTTGTATAGTATTCTATACTGTAATTAATGCTATGTCAATTAACATTGCATTAAAAACATGCATTATCCTTATGAAAATAGCCGAGATGGCTTGAACAGTTAAACCATATATGGTTGCAATCATGTGTTTGTTTTAGTGGTGGGCCGTTATCGGCCTCTTATCGGGCGATAAGAAAAATATTGCCGTTAATCTATTCTCAAAGTTGGGTTGGGAGCTGGGTCTATACTACGCAAGCTATGATGACTTCCACAGTGACATTTTAGCGCGGATGTATAGATACCTAGCCAAATTGTACTGTAAGGAAGGAGCGAGAACGAGTCTTTGAACCTGCGTGTATATTAGTGATGTCCGGTTCGCGAACTAATCGTTCTTTTGAACCGGTTCTTTAAGTGAACCAGTTCACCAAATCGGACTGAATCATTCAAAACAGTTCACAGCATTAATCCACAAATTTATAAAGTCACTCACTTTTTGACCTGTCTGACTGTCCCTCTGACTTGAAATAAAACAACATCCCAGAGTTATTCAGTTACTCCAACAATACACTGACTTAACTGACACTACTGTAAGAGAGAGAACTGATGATGATGAGCACGTCAGCGAGCAGAAGCTGATAAAACTGAGCATGCGTGCAGCGCACACGAACGAACGTACATGGCCTGTCACAGTTCTCGTTCTCGAGTCAAGAAACGGTTGCAACCGGTTATCGGATCACCAGTACACTGAACCGAGAACTGTTTATTTCGGACATGTCCGATTTGAGAACCGATGAGCTGATACTGACTGAGCATGCGTGTAATTCAAGAGAGAACGAAAAGCTTGTTAAGTTTTGTTGAGCATCGGGACGTGTTATAGGGATCATAATAATTTATGAAATACCTGTAGGCCTACAGTAATTATAGTTAATGATGACACATTCACAAATTGGGTTTGTATTAAATAAACAATGTTTTAATAAAAATATATTAAAATGTTCACAATACACATAAAAAGTGCACTTACACATACTGTATGTGTACATAGATCAAACTCTAATGTTCAGAAATTGTTACACAAATATATTTTTCTATATGAATGTTTTCTAAAAAGCATTACAGTAAAAATGTGCAGTTGTGCTTGTTACTTAATTATTTTTAAACATTGGAAACAAGCATTAGTTTGTACAACTACCGAACTAAACATGTTACATAAATCCATGTTATTTTCAGGATCAGTGTTTTTAATTTCTAAACAAGGTGATATAAATATAAAAATGATGTATCTCGCTGTTCCCGAATCTCAATTTCGTTCTCGTTCTCGAGTCAAGAATCGGTTGCAGCGGTTTTCGGATCACCAGTACACTGAACCGAGAACTGTTTATTTCGGACATGTCCGATTTGAGAACCGATGAGCTGATACTGACTGAGCATGCGTCGACCGACTGACTGACTGCACGCGTCTCCGAACGAACAACAACTGATATGAGCGGGCGTCTGTGAAACGACTCTGAGGACATGAATGTGGGGAAAATCTGGCGAACCGTATTTATTTAAATACAAAACATAGTGAGTGGATCATGGTTTCTGCACTGATGAAGACTAATTTATTGATTTTAGAGCTGTAAAACATCCTCGTTTGCACATCACTGCCTGTAAGTGTTTGGATTTAGATGTAAAACTTAATTGTAATAAACTTAACAGATTACGATGATATTTTATGTGATTGATATTACGATTACTGACTTTATATATTTTAATGTGTAAAGTGTTTGTTTATCCAGCCCGCGATAGACTTGACATCATTACGTCATAGCAAAATTACTTCATTACGTTTGAGCGTAAAAGAACCGGTGAACCGCTTTTTTGATCCGGTTCTTTGAAACGAACTGTCCGAAAGAACCGGTTCGCGAAAAAGAACCGAACTTCCCATCACTAGCGTGTATGCTGTGAAATTACCACATCAAGGCTGAAGGCTGGCTTCAACCCGGTGCGCACTCCGCCAACCGCACTCGACTCCTGACAAGAAACAGCTGCTGCTTTGATGACGCAAACGCACCCCGGTTCGGACCCAAATAATATAATATGAACACGGTCCAGGGAGCAATCGAACTCGGGTTCGGTCCAGGCAATCGAACCAGTCATTATTTGGGTAGCACACATTCTCTGAATGCCTTCGGCAGAATTCAAATGAGCCATTTTAATCTAGATTCATTTCAAAATCACAGTGAGATTAATCTAGATTAAAAAAATTAATCTTTAACCACCCCTAGTTTGTTTACATGCATTCAGTCACCATTTAAACTGTCCTGTCAATCATCTAGTCACAGTTAAAATCCTCCACATTCAACTATTTATTTTCCTAGCATTCTGGAGAGAAATCAGCACGTTGATCTGCCAGTTGTGGGTCTTTCATCGGGAGAACTCTTCTCATGTGTGTGCAAGTTGCATAAGGATGCATTTAAAAGTTAATAACCAAAAGGTATTTTTACAAAAGTTCACAATGCTGCTACAAATGAAATATAATGTGGATAAAAAAATGTGTCATGTCAGATGCTGATAGTAAATAACTATTTATTACTATATATTTAAACGTGATTAATCAGATCAGGCCACCTTCTACTATTGCTCCATGGTCCAGTTCTGATGCTCACGTGTCCACTGTTGGTGCTTTCAGTGGTGGACAGGGGTCAGCATGGGTACCCTGACTGGTCTGCAGCTATGCAGCCCCATACACAACAAACTGTGATGCACTGTGTATTCTGACACCTTTCTATCAGAACCAGCATCAACTTCTTGAGCAATTTGAGCTCCAGTAGCTCGTCTGTTTGATCAGACCACACGGACCAGCCTTCACTCCCCACGTGCATCAATGAGCCTGGGCCGCCCATGACCCTGTCACCGGTTCACCACTGTTCCTTCCTTGGAGCACTTTTGATATATACTGACCACTGCAGACCGGGAACACCCCACAAGAGCTGCAGTTTTGGAGATGCTCTGACCCAGTCGTCCAGCCATCACAATTTTGCCCTTGTCAAAGTCACTCAAATCCTTATTCTTGCCCATTTTTCCTGCTTCACTTGCTGCCTAATATATCCCACCCACTGACAGGTGCTGTGATGAAGAGATAATCAGTGTTATTCACTAAACCTGTCAGTGGTTATAATGTTATGCCTCATCGGTATGACGCTATATATATATATATATATATATATACACACAGGAGTGCAGAATGATTAGGCAAATGAGTATTTTGACCACATCATCCTCAAGTTATGCATGTTGTCTTACTCCAAGCTGTATAGGCTGGAAAGCCTACTACCAATTAAGCATATTAGGTGATGTGCATCTCTGTAATGAGAAGGGGTGTGGTCTAATGACATCAACACCCTATATCAGGTGTGCATAATTATTAGGCAACTTCCTTTCCTTTGGCAAAATGGGTCAAAAGAAGGACTTGACAGGCTCAGAAAAGTCAAAAATAGTGAGATATATTGCAGAGGGATGCAGCAGTCTTAAAATAGCCAAGCTTCTGAAGCGTGATCATCGAACAATCAAGCGTTTCATTCAAAATAGCCAACAGGGTCGCAAGAAGCGTGTGGAAAAACCAAGGCACAAAATAACTGCGCGCGTGAACTGAGAAAGTCAGCGTGCAGCTGCCAAGATGCCACTTGCCACCAGTTTGGCCATATTTCAGAGCTGCAACATCACTGAGTGCCCAAAAGCACAAGGTGTGCAATACTCAGAGACATGGCCAAGGTAAGAAAGGCAGAAAGTCGACTCCACTGAACAAGACACACAAGCTGAAACGTCAAGACTGGGCCAAGAAATATCTCAAGACTGATTTTTCTAAGGTTTTATGGACTGATGAAATGAGAGTGAGTCTTGATGGGCCAGATGGATGGGCCCGTGGCTGGATTGGTAAAGGGCAGAGAGCTCCAGTCCGACTCAGACGCCAGCAAGGTGGAGGTGGAGTACTGGTTTGGGCTGGTATCATCAAAGATGAGCTTGTGGGGCCTTTTCGGGTTGAGGATGGAGTCAAGCTCAACTCCCAGTCCTACTGCCAGTTTCTGGAAGACACCTTCTTCAAGCAGTGGTACAGGAAGAAGTCTGCATCCTTCAAGAAAAACATGATTTTCATGCAGTACAATGCTCCATCACACGCCCAAGTACTCCACAGCGTGGCTGGCAAGAAAGGGTATAAAAGAAGAAAATCTAATGATATGGCCTCCTTGTTCACCTGATCTGAACCCCATTGAGAACCTGTGGTCCATCATCAAATGTGCGATTTACAAGGAGGGAAAACAGTACACCTCTCTGAACAGTGTCTGGGAGGCTGTGGGTTGCTGCTGCACGCAATGTTGATGGTGAACAGATCAAAACACTGACAGAATCCATGGATGGCAGGCTTTTGTGTGTCCTTGCAAAGAAAGGTGGCTATATTGGTCACTGATTTGTTTTTGTTTGGTTTTTGAATGTCAGAAATGTATATTTGTGAATGTTGAGATGTTATATTGGTTTCACTGGTAAAAATAAATAATTGAAATAAATAATTTTGTTAAGTTGCCTAATAATTATGCACACCTGATATAGGGTGTTGATGTCATTAGACCACACCACTTCTCATTACAGAGATGCACATCACCTAATATACTTAATTGGTAGTAGGCTTTCCAGCCTATACAGCTTGGAGTAAGACAACATCCATAATGAGGATGATGTGGTCAAAATACTCATTTGCCTAATCATTCTGCACTCCCTGTGTGTATATGTACGCGTGCATGTATATATATTTTTTAAGAACCAATTTTTAGGTTGTTTTTGTAATTTGTATTAAAAAAAATGTTTGTGTCTATAGACTTTTTTTATTCATGTGTATTTCAGTTTTAGTTCTGTTATTTTAGTACATTAAGTTAAACTAGGTGCACCTAAAACAAGTGTTTTTAACATTTATTTAATTTAGCATTTATTTAAAGTCAAGTCAAGTCAACTTTATTTATATAGCACATTTTACAATGCCAATTGTTTCAAAGCAGCTTCACAGTGTTAACAGGAAAATAATGCAACAGAATGTGTTTCGTCTGTACAGCCTGTGTGTGATGTAATGTCATCCAGCTTCAATTATCGTATAGCGACAATGTGGGCAGATCAGTAATATAGTTGATATGGTTAATGTAGTTTAGTAATTACATTTATTTGGCTATTTATTTAGTTAAAAATTTAGTGTCCACAACTGAGCAAGCCAAGCAAAAGCTGACAAGTAACAAAGAAATTATGGTTTTAAATGTAGTTTTATAGTTGACTAATAACCCTGGTTCAAAGAGACCATGAACATTAGAGAGGATAAAAATATAAGAACAAATTTGATCGGATTGATAAGGGTGGAAATGAGAGAAAATTCCCTCCGCTGACAATGACAGATAAAGGAAGTGATGTCAAAGGTCAATAATTCAATAACGACCACAATGACCCACCATTATCCAACAGGGAGAGAAAAAGCTCATGTCATGAAAACAAAGGGATCCCTTTCACAAGAAAACAGCATTCACATTTTCTGCAGAAAATGCAAAAGTCTAAACGTCTCACAATATTGGGTGTTGAGCTTCTGCAAAAGTAAACAGACAGTGTGTGTGTGTGTGTGTGTGTGTGTTCACACTCACACTGAGATGGTGTAGTTTTTCACACTAGTCTTGAGCAGTCCTACGTAATTAACTGTATTTGTCAACAGCATGACAGTCTCTTCCAGTAAAAAGCTCTGGTGTGGCATGACAAAAAAACACAATACCCATGCAAAACATTGTCTGACCATGGAGATTATGATATACAGATTAATTTTTTCAGAAATCATGATGTTGTGTGCGTTTTCTATCCGCTGTTAAGAATCAGAACTAACGATGCCAGATTCGCGAACGAATCAATCATGATCTAATCTGACAAACAGGTTTGCAAAATGAGTAAACACTGAAAGAATTTACATTTTTGGGTAAAGAATACCTTTTAAGCACTTTTTAGTGTAGCCAACAAATTTTTTATTTAACTGCTTCAAATTATGATGAGCTTGTAGCTTGTTAAACTGCAGATTTCAAACTAGTTTCTGACACAAACAACAACACACACTTAATATTCTGCTTGTGTTTGCAAGCCTGTGTGCATCTGACATCAAGACAGGGGATATAATGGAAACTCACAAAGAAAGCCATTCAAACTGTGTGTGTGGGGGGGGGCATGTTTTTGTGAAATATCAGGACACAAATGTGTATAATGACATGGGTATGACATAGGAATTACAAAAAGAGGGTGAAATATGAGGATGTTCCCCATGTCCTCACTTTTCAAAATGCTTATAAATCACACAGGATGAGGTTTTTTTCCACAGAAAATAAACTGTGCAGTCTCCTGTGATGGGTAGGTTTAAGGGCAGGGGCAGTGTAGGGGATAGAAAATACGGTTTATACAGTATAAAATGAATTACGCCTTTGGAATGTCCCCACATTTGACAAAAACAAACGTTTGTGTGTGTGTGTGTGTGTGTGTGTGTGTGTGTGTGTGTGTGTGTGTGTGTGTGTGTGTGTGTGTGTGTGTGTGTGTGTGTGTGTGTGTGTGTGTGTGTGTGTGTGTGTGTGTGTGTGTGTGTGTGTGTGTGTGTGTGTGAGAGAGAGATTAGACAGATTAATCTGTCTGTTAATGAGAGACTGCAGGTCAAAGGGAATTTCACTGCTGTAGCTGTCATGGAGATGTGCAAATATTTTTTAAATATTATATAGATTGCCAATAATAACGACCAGAACAGACTTTTACTTCATGTGTCATTATGAACAGGATTCATTTCATTGCATAACTGACTAATTACTGAACCGCAATCCACACACACACGTATCTGTTCACCTGCGTCTGCACCTCAGAATCTAATCCAGTGACTCACAGCCTATTTTAAAACGATTCCCTCACTCACACACACTCACACACACACACACACACACACACACACACACACACACACAACTTTGGCAGTCTGACTTAATCCATTCAGCCTGAACATTCCACTGACCACACACAAACACACACGTTTGAATCTCATCACTATATTAGTGTGCTCATCTCATAGACTTCCACTGTCTTTCTATCAGGTTAATATTTTTTAATCTCCTAATCAACCCCTAAACCAATCCCCACAGAAACCTGTGCACATCATTAGATTTAAACGCAAACATCATCTGGAGCAGTGATTCTCAACAAGGGCTCCAAGGAACACTAGATGACCTCAGCCAACTTTACAGAGGACTTCATAAAAATTATTAAAAACAACTATCCCCCACAAGCAGGGATTCGAAATTGGGTCGCTGAGGTGCAACCACGTCATGTGTCAGAGCGCTACTGCATCTGATTAGATACAGAATATACTTTAATTTTCTTTTTTTAAGGAGAACCGCCGCTGTTCCCAATGTCTTGAAAAACCTGGATTCATAAAATGGTCTAATCTTAAAAGTGTAGTGTGCATTATTTATAAGGATGTATTGACAGAAATGCATTTTCATATACATAACTATGTTTTCAGTGGAGTATCAAGACCTTACATTTGGAATCTGCAAAAATAGTTATCGGTAGGCACAAAAAAATTTAATAATCGGAAATCGGGATGAGCCAAGACAAATCAATTGGTGCATAAGATGATATTTAAATGCTCAGTTTTATGATCAAAGCTTTGAAGTTTTAAAACATATAAAGCAATGCAACACAAGGATGATTGAGAGATGAAAAAATAAACCTTACTTGAAATAAAAGTATAAACTATCACTCAGACAATAGAAGGCATGTAGTAGATTGTACAACAGTTTTTTTGTTGATAATATAGAAGCCTTAGAAATGTGCGCATCAAATATGAAACGGTAGGCTAGTGTAAGCACAGACAAAGTGCACACAAAGTGTTCAGCTCAGAGACACTGGTCACGTATGACTGAACGTCGCACTCCTTACACCAACATTTGACTTGTATCTGCAGTTACAATCTTTGACATGGTGTATTTAACTCAATGAGACCAAAGTTTGTCAATGAGGAGTTGAAGTCCTCCTTCAGATCCCTGTAGACAGTCCTTTACACAGAACTCATTTGCCTTTAACAAACATTTTCATTTCTTTATCAGGGCCTGAATTTCGGCATGGGACTGTGGGTATTATGCATCATTTTACATATTCCCGCAGTTATTATATTTACATTATAAAGAGAGACAAATCCCCCACAAATAAAAAAATATATATATAATAATCCCCTCCAAGAGTTTTCCCTCATTTTCCAAAACAAAATTAAGCCCCGTTTATGATTCATCTGCACAGATGGTCATCATAATTTCAGTTTATATGCAAAACTGTCTGTCAATGGGGTGGAACAGCCTGTGATTGGCTAAAGCAGTGAGTTGGTTTCTCATTATCCAATCACAACGGTCAAACTGAAAGAACACAGGGTTTTATAAATCTATATTTGTTTACATCTGCAAATCCTAATCTCCTTTATGACATAATGTGACAGTAAAACAGGAATAAGAGCAATAGGGTAAACCCAATGACATCCTGTCGTTATAACCGTTACTTCCTGAAAAAAACAGACTCGTTTCTAAGAAAACACGCAAACAAACAGCATCACACACACGCGACTGAGTCAGCAGCGCTGTCTGCCATAACTCTCAACTTATGATGAACAAATCAACAAACATTTCCCCCAAACAGAGACGTATGAAGCGAGGATGCATTCAACTGATCAAAACTAACAGTAAAGATACTGATGTTACAAAAGATTTAGATTTCAAATAAAGAATCCACAAAAATTAAGAGAAACAACTGTTTTCATCATTGATAATCAGAAATGTTTCTTGAGCAGCAAATCCTCATATTATACTGATTTCTGAAGGATCATGTGACACTGAAGACTGGAGTAATGATGCTGGAAATTCAGCTTCGATCACAGGAACAAATTACAGTTTACATTATATTACAATAGAAAACAGTTATTTTAAATTGTAATAAAAATATTTCACAATATTACTGTTTTGCTGTATTTTTGATCAAATAAAGCAGGTTTGGTGAGCAGAAGAGACTTCTTTCAAACACACATATATAAGAGGTAAAATATTCACTATAGATGAACAATCTACAGCTACATAAGAGAGATCATTAGAGAATAAACTATATATTACAGTGACTGTTCTGATGACCTTGAGTTCAATTGCAGCACAAATATTGAAATATATCTGCCACTATTGCATTTTCTTCAGCATTTACTTTCAGTTCATTTATTTCCTTCCGTTTCCCATTATGAATATTTCTTTCTCTAGACATTGCGTGCCTCAGTCACCTCAGCTGCATTTCCTGTCAAATAACTAATGAGCAATGTGTGTGTGTGTGTGTGTGATCATTGTATCCCTTAAAATTCATCTTTGATCACCAAAATGACATTTAAATGGGTTTTTATTTTTCCTGTAAAAAAATGCCTTAATTCAAATAGCTTGAATATAACTTTGTAAATATGCAAATGAGCCCTACCTTCACTCACTCATTCAGGCTTGCCTAAAGTAGATGTATCAGAATGGTAATGCATTTTATGTATAACCCTCTACAACGTCGGACACATAGCAGTTATAAAAGGGTTAGTTCACTCAAAAATGAACCCGTAAGATAACCTGTGTTCATCTTCAGAACACAAATGAAGATGTTTTTGATTAAATCAAAACAGACCCTTCCATAGACAGCTATTTAATTAACACTTTCAAAGCCCAGAAAGGTCTTAAAAAGCATCGCTAAAATACTCCATGTGACTCCAGTGGTTCAACATTATTGTTAAGAAAACAAAATAACGACTTTATTCAACAATTTCTTCTTGTCTGTGACAGTCTCCTATGCTTTTGACGTAGTAAATATGCAGAGCTTTCGAAGCGTTACGGCAGAACGCCGCCTACCATTGGCCGACGCTGTTCACATGAGCACCACGACCCATGTGTGAGATGCTGACGCAGGAGCTAGCCAATGGTGAGCCGCAGAACTCGGAAGTGCTGCACTGTTTACTCAGACGAGAAGAGATTGTTTGAACCGCTGTAGTCACATGGACTATTTTAACCGTGTCTTTAATGTCTTGCTGGGTCTTGAAAGTGCTGATTAAATAACTGTCTATGCGGGTCAGCGCTCTCAGATTTCATAAAAAATATCTTAATTTGTGTTCTGAAGATGAACAAAGGTTTTATGGGTATGGAATGACATGAGGGAGGGTATTGACAGAATTTTAATTTTTGTGTGATCTAACCCTTTAATATGATTAACCTTTTGCTTGACTGCGTTATCAAACAGCTGATAATGTGTTGCTAATGTTACACAAACCATGTTCCCGTTCGCATCTCAGAATCAGACAGCTGCCTTCTGAAAATCAGCATCCTTTGAACATCGCAGAACATCAGTGGACAAAGACATAGTTCATCATAACATCGTAATATACTGTATATCATATACATAATTCACCTGCTATGTTGCTAAATGTACCCGATTTTTTTCGTATTAACCGAAAAATAAACCAGGATAACCGGCCTTCTCTTGAGACTCCACTGACTCAGAGAATAGTTAATGATATGCTAAAGCACGCTCATGCATTGACGTGATTGGTTACAAGGTATGACATCAGAAACACCAGTAATTTCAAACCGTGTTTTTGTCTTTGGTTCACTGAAGTTTTAAGGAGAAAATACTCAGCAATGGTGTTGGCTTATGAATTTGTATGGTTTGTCTTAAAGCATATTAAAAAAAACCACATAGGCATATAAACAACACTAAAAAAAACTAGATTTTCACCACAGGGGGTCCTTAAGCAAATGCCACCAATAACGGCTAAGAAGTGTTCTCTTTTCATAGTAAAGGGACAGTCTGAACGCAGAGGCCCCTGCGCTCCTAAAGCACTCACTTCTGTGAATGTTATTTTATGAGAGGAGGGTTCAGAGGCGTTTCCCAGACAGCATCTGAATCACATCACGGGGCGTCTGAGAATGTGATCTGATTTTCAAGAGCTACAAACACTTATTCTTCTTCTAATAAGTGTTGTTATTCTCCTTGTTCTCTGGCATATGAGGTAGACGCTCATAATCAGAGGCGGGTGGGCGGGCGGTTGTTCTGAATCAGCAGTCATGTTTTCCTGGACATCTGTCAGATATAGAACAGGATAGGGAACAGAACCAGCTCTCAGATCTCTCCAGAAAACACGCTAAAAAAACATCTCTCCTCCATCATCGTTGATAGACAGAATTTAGCAGCTTCTGTCAATCTGTGTGACGGCTGAGTTTATCAAACTGGTTTGTGATTGTGATCAGAAATTGAAGAGGCAGTGAAACCTGTTGAATTGAGTCTGTTTGAGCGTCATCAGGAAGAGCGACTCTTCTGCCTGTCAGCATTAAAGAAAGAAGTAAACACTCAAAGTTAACCGTTCACATATAAAAAAGCACATATGAATGCTGGTGAAAAGGTCCACAATTAACACTCATCAAGCACCAAATGAGAGTAAAAAGTGACTTTGAAGCGTAAAGATACACTAATGATTTCTGAAGGATCATGTGACACTGAAGACTGGAGTAAAGATGCAATTCAGCTTTGACCACAGAAATAAATTACATTTTAAAGTATATAAAAATAGAAAGATATTTCACAATATTACTGTTTTTCTGTATTTTTGATCAAATAAATACAGCATTAAAATAGCAATGTTTCCAAACTTTAGACTGGTACTGTACATTGAAAATATTAATTTATTTTAAAAAATCTTACAGACCACAAACTTTTCAACAGTAGTGTATATTTATATGTATTAATTAATTTGTATTAATTACGATTGTACACTACTTACATTAACATTAATAATTATGAATACTAATAATGATATAGTTTGACCAGTAAATATAAATGTTGTCCTCGGCTGGAAAAGCATTATTTTGGCAGGACGAAGCACAAGAGCTGATGGTTTGACCCCTTTCATGTCTGATAGCAGTGTGCAGCAGTGCATGAGTGTGATGCAGTTTTCCACCTGAGCTTTCAAATGCACACAAGACGCGTCTCAAACATCAACGCTAGCACCTTTGTTAGCTGCAGTCCTAATCATCTGCCTGACCTGAGGGACACAACACCCCCTGAGACTCATGCGGTAATGCAGATTCATGTCTGTGTTTTTATACAAACAGACTGCCCAGTTGATATTCCTCAGTGGAATGTTCCAGAACAAACCTGAGCACCATCAAGATAAGCAACATTACAGCTGTCAGGAGACATTCGTCAGTGAATTGAAAAACTGGACGCATTAGTGCATGACATAATTTACCATGGAAAAAAAAATCTGTCTCTATTTTTGACAATTTTTAAAATACATCTTCTCAACATATTTATGTATTAGCTCTTGAGTCTTGCACAAAGTATGTAGCGAAAATGTGACAAAAACCAAATAGAGCAAGAATTAATAGTAAAAAAATGTCTTAACTAAATGAACACAAGGGACACTTATAATACACTAGTGTAATAAACCATAACATCCACCTAGATATATTTAAAACATTTTAAGATATGTAAAAAAAAAAATCCTGTAAAATTTTGAGTGATGCTGAGTCAGTGTTTTGAATTTTCCCGCATACGCGAGGGTCAGTGTACGTGAAGCACATTTCATCATCAAAAGAGTATGAGCATACTGAACGTATATTTGATATTTGTAACTTTGTTCGCGCAGGTCGCACTTGCGCATGTAATGTTTATGCAGTATAAACATGGGTTGTAACTCGTGGCGAAAGATTGCTCAAAACTGCGAATGCATCGAACGCCTGTGTATGCGTTGCGTATATGAGTCAAAAGAAGTATAATTTTGCAAGGCTTTGCGTTTGACTGCCGGCTTTAGGGGCTGTTTACACCACACCGTTTTCAACTAAAAAAAATGCGGTTTGGGCAGTTTATTTATACGACAAGAGTGTTTTTGGGACCTGAAAACGGTCTTATTGTCTCTGTGTAAACTACAAAAACGTGACTTTATGAATGGCGACATCATGCGCATATTCTGTGTAGTCTATAGGCGCGTTTGTTTCTTTTAATCAATTTAATGCATCATTGAATAAAAGTATTTCTACTGAAAACTTCTACTGACCACAAACTTATAAAAAAAGGTTTTGACTTTTGAACTGCTGAATGTGTCTTCGTCTCTGACAGTGTTGAGCTATTTTTAGTATTCTGATAACACCAAACATGTCCTGTTGAGCAAACACTGCCATTGCCTACATTTGAACTTTTGATAAATAACTGCTCTGCTTTCTATATTATGTCGCAGTGTGTCGTATTGTGTGCTTATGATCTCTGGGGACCAGCTGTAAGCATAACAAGCAGGTTAGGGTAGAGGAAGAGGATATGACATCATCAAACAGAGACGGTGTCTCTCGGCGGGGGACAGATGTAAGCGGCGTCCTGTGGACATTCAGGCACTGATCCAAACTCCACCACAGAGATGACTTCCGTACAAAAACACGACCTTACACTCATTATGGAAAAACACCAGTGGCGCGTTTGGGTGTGTGTGTGTGTGATGTTTGACATCCTTGCTGAAGGGAGAGTATGAAACCATTGAGAGGGCAGATGAGAGACAAGGACGCTCTGCTCCAGACCCGAAGCACTAAACTGTTCCACTCAACTGAGCACGCTTTCAAATGAACTCTCTCTCTCGGTGCCAGCGTCTGACCGTGACATCGCTGGGATGGAAATGGAAATTCTGGACTTTAAGACCTTTCTGGACTAGAATCGATCAGAAGCAAACAAGCTGAATGAACTAACAGAGCAAACCTTTACATCATAAACTCCAGACGCAGCACAAGGCCTCCAGTAATACAAACTCAGCATTGAGAAAAGCATTTATTTAGGGCCCTATGAAATCTGTTTCTTTTTCCCCATATTTTTTTTTCATTTTTCCTCCCTAAAACAGTGTTCTGGTTTATTTTTTTACATTTCAATAACCAGAAAGCATGTATAATTAATAGAATTAATAACACATTAATACTAAACATAAAAATTGTAATGTATTATAATAGAACAGGGCCCTACATATTTTTTTATTTTATTTTCCAGAAATGTAAAGGTGCAGCGTATGAATTTGAATTTCATCTAGCAGTGAGGTTGTGAATTGCATCATCCAATGCTCACCCCTACCTTTCGAAGCACATAGAGAAGCTACGGTGGCTGACAAAGGACAAAGAGGTCGTCGTCTGATACAGCAGAGGCCCTGTCCCTGACCGTGAGGGTTTAGGTTGCCATTTGGGACAGGGCCAGAGAGTAGCTAGTGCTCTGTAGAGCAGTTTGTCCGTTTAGGGCTACTGTAGAAACATGGAGGCGCAAAATGCCGATTTCATGTAGATAGAAATGGCTCATTCTAAGGTAATAAAAACATAACAGTGCATTATGGAAGGTCTTTATACACCACCACATACTTATGTATATTACATTGCATTTCTGTCAATAGATCCTCAAATACTACACACTGCACCTTTAATATAAGTATTTAAATGGTGGCTGTCATAAAATCTTGACAGATTTATTCAAACAGATTAAATATCGAAGAAAAGTTAAATATATATATATATATATATATATATATATATATATATATATATATATATATATATATATATATATATATATATATAATTAATATGTAATATACAGTGCATATTTAGCTAAATGCCTCAGAGTTGATTTTTCTATCTGACAAACAAGTTTACAGTCACTGAATGGCTTTTCTGAGGTAAATGCAACAACACGTGACTTTGTTTACAGGCTATTTTGACGTCTTTCTGCGGTTAAAACACTGATTAATGAGACATGATACAGATTTCAGTAAGTTGTACAGTATCTTTCAACATACTCTCTGATGTTGATTCATGTTTATTTTGTGCTGTATCTAGCAGTAAAGTGGAAGAGATGATCAGTTCACATGCTGTTTGAATAGAGTTGCAACAGTGATCTCTCACCCCATATTAAAGAGCGCCAAAACAGTATGTATTGTTTGAATGTAATAATAAAATGGACAGCGTTAAAATATGAGACTTTGTTTCATTTCAAAAGTAACAAAGCACAAAACTTATTGTGATTTATTGAATGGGAGTCATTCATTCAACAACTGAGAATAGCAAATCAATTCTCAAATCAATTTAAGAATTGATTTCAGCTTGTAAAAATGAGAAACCAGTATTTTTTACCCAGCCCTAAGAACTGAATATTTATAAACTTCTTCATACCATCGTTATCATTAAAGCTGCAGTCCGTAGCTTTTTGCACTCTAGTGGTTAACAAACAGAACTGCATGCGTCTTGCGGAAGCACATTGCAGCCGGAGCTACTTCTCTCTGTTTATGTCTATGGGTTAGGTTTGGAAAATGGAGTCATGTTGTACATTATCATTATATAATTTTTGTAAATCTTGAACACAAAAAAAGTTACGGACAGCAGCTTTAACTAAAAACTATTAAAAATATTTTTGTTAATTGAAATAAATGTAATAAATAAATAAAAAAAATAAACATTTTAACATGAAATAAAAATAAAAGCTAATTTAAAATATTAATGAAACTATAATAATAATAATAAAAAACAAACAAAAAAAATATACTGCTTCATACACCTTTAATGCTGCCTTCACGTGCTATCGGATTTATCGTAAATACTAGTTTCCTAGTTAAAAAAATTGGACAAGAACAAGTCAAAATTTGAATGCAATGAGCTCGTAATCACAACTTCAGGCGTGGGAAGTAGGAAATGTCCAATAACACGTGAAGGCAGCATTAGTTTCAATAATGTGGATTTTTTTTTTTTTTTAACTACACATCAAATGTAGTTTTGTTTGTTTTTCCAATTCCGATTTGTTGACTATACCCGATTTTTTTGATCTGAGCATATCAGAATCCATGTGCTTTTTTTCCAGCTTACATGTTCGCAGACCATATGGGCCACACAAGAGGAAAAAAAGTCGGAATTGGGAACTAATGTAAATGTAGATGTATCCTAAGACATGATACTGTGTTTACAATTGAAACTATCAAAAATAAAAGCTGGGACTATAATTCTGTTCCCATATGCACTAAACAATGAGCATGAAGATGAGCAACACTTTTCTCAGGACAACGGTATTTAGGCTGATGTACCAGTGAGTAGATTCAACCATTTCCAAACTAGTGCAAACCAGACAGATCTGTGGCAGGAGCGCCGGTGCATCCGACACCATTTGTCCCATGTCAAAGAAGTATAACAATAAAAACAGCAAATCAGTCTGGCCATGCTGAAATGATTAAGAAAACAGCTGGCATACATCAACTCCAGACTCACACATGCTTATCAACATTAACCAGCAAAAAACCAGAGCCATTAGCTATTATTAAAATAAAGCCACCAAAAAAAGCTTCTTACACAGTTTGAATGAGAACTCATATTAAATGCATAATGGTTAACTCAAGTGACTATGGTATTTTGGTGGTAATGATTGTTTCTACGACCATAGTAAATGTTAATAAGCGCTCTGCTTCACACACAGTGATGGTTTACGGTTTCCTCCCATCACAGTGTCTAGAGTTTCACTATAACACACCAGGTGTGTTTGGGAGTCTATGGAAACACTGTCTGATGATGGAATATCAGTTTCCCCTCAGAACGAGGGCTTGTTTTAGTTAGCACGGTACCATCTTACTGTATTCTGCATTAATATCCCACTACATTTGACTAACATAACATACTGCATGAGGTCCTGTCTCCCACAATTCAATGTGCTCAACTTGACCTCTCATTTCCAGTGTGATAAAAGCTGTCTGACTGACGAACACTAAAAGAAGTTTCTTCACATTCATAATCTCTGGTAAAGTACATTATCAGGTATGTAATATAAAGACATTCCTTTACATATATCCTCCTTATTGGCATTGCACTTTGAGCTCTATGTGTGACGTACTAAAAACAACAGCAAAAAATGATTCAGCTGTTGTTAATTAAAAAGCACAATCTTACCACAAGGAAAAACCTACATTTGCTTGTTCATACTTTTTGCACACTCAGATGTAAACATAAGCATGTATGAAAGCTCATTTCTGCAAAATAAGAACAAAATGGGACATCTTAATTATGACATGAAAAGTCAAAAATGCTAAGCAGTGTTGAGGAGTAACTAGTTACTAGTAAGTGTAATGAGTTACTGAGAAAAAAGTGTAATTAAATTACAGTTAATCATGATAATGATTTTTTTAAAAACGGGCTACATCTATTTTCTGTAAAATTATATAAAGTCAGAATTGTGAGATATAAACATTTTTCTCAGTCTGACTTTATCACAAAATTCTGACTTTATACCTCACAATTCTGACTTTATACCTCACAATTCTGACTCTACCTCACAATTCTGACTTTATACCTCACACTTCCGACTTAATACTTCACAATTCTGACTTTATACCTCACACTTCCGACTTAATACTTCACAATTCTGACTTTATACCTCACACTTCCAAATTTATATCTCAAAATTCCAACTGTATACCTCACAATTCTGACTCTATACCTCACAATTTTGACTTTATATCTCACAATTCCAAATTTATATCTCACAATTCTGAATTTATATCTCACAATTCCGACTTTATACCTCACAATTCCGACTAAATACTTCACAATTCCAAATTTATCTCACAATTCTGAATTTATATCTCACAATTCCGACTTTATACCTCACAATTCCGACTAAATACTTCACAATTCCAAATTTATATCTCACAATTCTGAATTTATATCTCACAATTCCAACTTAATACCTCACAATTCTGACTTTATACCTCACAATTCTGACTTTATACTTCACAATTCCGACTTTATACCTCACAATTCTGACTTTATACCTCACAATTCCAAATGTATATCTCACAATTCTGACTTTATACCTCACACTTCCGACTTAATACTTCACAATTCTGACTTTATACCTCACACTTCCGACTTAATACTTCACAATTCTGAATTTATATCTCACAATTCTGACTTTATACCTCACACTTCCGACTTAATACTTCACAATTCTGACTTTATACCTCACACTTCCAAATTTATATCTCAAAATTCCAACTGTATACCTCACAATTCTGACTCTATACCTCACAATTTTGACTTTATATCTCACAATTCCAAATTTATATCTCACAATTCTGAATTTATATCTCACAATTCCGACTTTATACCTCACAATTCCGACTAAATACTTCACAATTCCAAATTTATCTCACAATTCTGAATTTATATCTCACAATTCCGACTTTATACCTCACAATTCCGACTAAATACTTCACAATTCCAAATTTATATCTCACAATTCTGAATTTGTATCTCACAATTCCTACTTTATACCTCACAATTCCAACTTAATACCTCACAATTCTGACTTAATACTTCACAATTCCGACTTTATACCTCACAATTCCAAATGTATATCTCACAATACCGACATTATACCTCACAATTCCAAATTTATATCTCAAAATTCCAACTTTATACCTCACAATTCCAACTTTATACCTCACAATTCCGACTTTATACCTCACAATTCTAACTCTATACCTCACAATTTTGACTTTATATCTCACAATTCTGGCTTTATAACTCACAATTCTGAATTTATATCTCAAAATTCCGACTTTATACCTAACAATTCAGACTTTATACCTCACAATTCTGACTCTACCTCACAATTTTGACTTTATATCTCTCAATTCAGACTTTATACCTCACAATACCGACTTTATACCTCACAATTCCAAATTTATATCTCACAATTCTGAATTTATATCTCACAATACCGACTTTATACCATTTTAAACTAGTATACAGTGTGCAGCATACTGTCCATTCTAAACTGACGAGCTGAAGAGACACAAGTGGGCGTGGCTTGAGAATTCGCGCGGGGGCGCGCTCGAGTCCCTGTGAACAACCCCCTTCCCCCACTATTTTATGACGTCACAGAATTCCCTATCATTCGCGCTTTTCCAGTTTCACGACTTCCCAAGAGTGTCTGTGGAGTCCTAGTGTTATTCACCCAAAGTCAATACAATTCCTATTACTGAATCTGTTCTGTACTCGAGTGACAGCACACAGTGCCAAAAATGAAACTGTTACACTCAAACCGCTCTTGGACTGAAACAATGTTACACTTCAAAAGCTTTTCAGATGAAACAGTCACACGTCGAATTGGAACGTTGCTGCGGTCGGCATGCAACAATGTAGCACTTAAACAACACAGCGAAACAATGCGGAAAGTAGCGGTACTTTAGAGCCAGTGCCATATGTTATATTTCAAAGTATGATATTTACATTGAACTTCAATGTACTCCTGATGGCATTATCACTGTACAGCTCCAAAAACATACTTTTGTTAATGATAGCTGTCAGAAGTGACATGTCTCAGCACAGACCCCTGACATAACTCCACATTTTTAAGCTGAAAGGTCTTCGTTACTACCGGCAGTACTTTGAGGGAACACGATGATTCTTCAAAACACACTTCACTCGACTTCCTCATCAGAGATGTCGGAGCACGTACAACGCGAGCTGCAACACCTCAAAACTTCCCAAACTTAAGAGTTTTTTTAGGACCTCAATGCATTTTAAACACCTCGGAGTTTAATAAACAGCAAGATTCAATTCAAACACACCAGTACTGACAGTCATCTCACACAATACGAACATAAAAAAACACTTACAAACTTCTTCTTTCCGTCTCCATCTTCATAGTTCTTCTTGCTTTTCTTCTCCTTGTCTTTCCCACTTTTGGGAGCACCAGCTGATGCTGAGTTTGGATCCATTGCTGTGCAGTAAAATCGCTTATATTCCACAAAAGTGCAAAGCTGGCTCCTCACACGCTCGCGGTCTCTGTCTGCCTCTCAGGGCGTCTTAACCCGCGGCCTGCTGCTGCTGCTGCCGCCGGCCTGCGCTCGTTCTCCGGCACAAAGGAAAAGGAGGGAAGTTTGAACCCTGAACCCTTGAGCCCAGATTCGTTCTTTTTACACGGACACTCCGCGACTCAACACGCGTCCTAACGATAGCGCGCGGGCGTCCGCGCAAAAGTCCCCGAGTCCGTGCGCGTGTTTTGGTGCAAGTTTGCCTCGCTCTCGAATAAACAAACTACGCGTTAAGTCTCTAAACCTATCAGTCTAAGCTGTCAATCTACGGAGCTGTCATTAATACCTCTTGCGATTGATACACAGTCCTTGTGCTTCATGGTAAAGACTTCAGATTCAAAGAACAGCCATGAGCAGATCAGCTGAAGTTTTCCGCCTTCTCTCTCTCTCTCTTCCTGTGTGTGTTGGGCAGGTCAGATGGGAGGAGCCACCACGCGCACATACACACACCTGAGTCACATCACACACACAGGTAGACAAACACTGACGCCTGCCTGACACCTCAGCTACACTCATCACAAACGTGAACATATGAATTAAAATTGGTGTTATAAAAGGTTGTTTATTTAATGGAGGGACTTGTTTTAACTTTTAAACAATTGCATAAGTCATTTGTGACAGCGATATTAAACGACAAAATTATGATAATGGGATATTCACTAATTCCCAAGAAGTTTAACAGATTCAGCTCTGATAACATTATGAATAGGCAGTTTGTTATTTTATATGTCAGTCATGTTTATTGAGTATATTGTTAGTGTGTATATTGAGAGTCTGCACTACATTACATATTAAAATATGCAATTACATTTGTTTAGAAGTGACTGTAAAGATATTGATAATGCTACAAAAT
>CM040932.1:15354756-15434756 GCA_023029165.1 Gobiocypris rarus | reverse complement strand
TTCTAACCCCCTAACCCTTGTTAATGTGTAAGCGAAGCGCGCCACCTGCTGGTCAGAAGATGAGCAGCCGCGGCATGCGCGCATGCGTGTTTGTTTCATGTGGAAATAATAGCAGGGGAAAGTTTTAATTAGACTCGTTTCAGATTTGTCCAATTAAAGGGTAAAAGCAGAAGGGATCGTGATTAATTCATACTGATCACATTAAGAGTCGTTTCACTCTGCTCATCTTTCCAATGTCATTAACTTTAATGGCAGACTTTAGGCAGAGTGCAGAGAAGTTGCGGACTGTTATTCAGCGGTGTGTGTAATTAACAGGCCTCGGACGGTTACGTGTGTCATAAAGGGACAAAAAGGAAAAGCTCTTTGCAGAAACACTCTCCATCCATTTCTTTAAGCAATGCACAATATTTCCTCCAGCTCTGTAGAAATCGGTCTGATATTGTCTTCATTCGTCACAGCATGTTTCATTGTAAATGTGCTGACTCAACCCAACCCAGTTTCACACACTTGAGTCATTATTATCTATCACACACACTATCCAATTTACCCAGAGCTCTAAATCCCACCAGCGCGAAAACCCCACAGGAACATCTGGGGCTCCTGACACCCAAGGGCCCGGACTGTCAATGAAGTAATGAGAACTTTCTCTGTCATGCATGGCTGTTTTACAGTCACTTGTATTGTTTTTATGAATATAAAGATCAAACTAAAGCCTGACACTTAAACTTTTTAGAAATATTATTGACTCTCTTTAGGAAGCAGTCAAAAACAGTACAAATTAGTGGCCAATTGCATGTTTTAAAGCAATTGCTGAAGAGATCCAATGAACTATCTGTGTTGACAGCATTCAAGCTCATAACCAGTAACTAAAGTTAGTATAAAAATATCAAGTTTAATTATTTAATTTATGACACATAAGTTAAAGATATAAACCAATATCCAGCCACGAACTAGCCTCCAACGAATTCTAATTACATTTAAACCTGTATCCATGTTTATTTCATGTTATTCTAAAATTCTATAAAAAATTGATATTACATAGAATGTTTCAATTAATAAAACATAAACCATGATTTAAATCTGTATTCATATGGAGAGGTAAAATAGCAAATTTTTAGTTTGACCTCCTAAGGAGAATGAACATTTTCTGAAGGTTAAGCACTTCCTTTCAACGACTCTTAAAAAAAACTTTTAAGGGTTTTTAAGCCATTGTTCCCTTTAGTTGAATGTTAGGGACAGTTTTCAGCAAAGTTGTCCTCAAAAGTGTGGCTAGGTCAGAAACTCTCTCTCTCTCTCTCTCTCTCTCTCTCTCTCTCTCTCTCTCTCTCTCTCTACACACACACACACACACACACACAAACACACATGTCTGGTTCACTATCTTTGTGGGGACTTTCCATATACAAAATGGTTTTATACAGTGCAACTGTTTATGCTTTCCCCTTACACTAACCCTAAACCCCCAAACCTACCCATCACACGCAACTACAGGCATTCTTTACATTCTCAAAAAACATAATTCTGTGAGATTTATGAGCTGTTTCCTTCTTTGTGGGGACATTTTGTCCTCATAAAGTAGAGTTTACCCGAACCTTATATCTTATTATAGGCCTACCTCAAAACAGTTGGATATTTCTGTCATGGCCATTTGTATCTTTCAGTCTTTGTGAGCTGCTCGGAAAGGCTCTTGAGGAGAGAAACACATCCATTTGTCTTGGTTTGATATTATGGGCCCCGGCGTGTCTCTCTTATCGAGCCGCACCTGATTCTCTGCGTCTGTCATCACGGCTTTGGCGCATCGGATGCGGATTAAGACAGATATCAGATTGATTTATATCTCCGCTGGCACTGGCGTCTTACGTAACTTCAGGAGAATAAAATAACTGTCAGACTAACCTCGATAGATGATTTAGGCTCAGCTGGGCGGAAGCCAGACTAACGACTGGTTGACTCATTTAGTTGTTGCTTTCATTCGCAGCGTCTCACAGGACACAATGGCCACGATTTATAAGGGCTCGAACCTCAAACTCAGATCTTTAAAGCACCAATTCAACCCTAAAGTTAAAATTATGTCATAATTTACTCACCCAAATGATTGTATTCATCTGTGGGGAAATGTTCAGTTCAAACCAGAGATATTTTTAACGAAGACTAAAAATAGTTTTTGTTAATTGAAACTGACTAAAGCTGAACAACAGTCAAAATGCATCAATGTCCAGTTATCACTGTAAAGCTGCTTTGAAACAGTCTGTATAAATCAAGGTGAACTGACTAAAGCTGAAATTAAATGAAATATAAATATTAGATGAAAATCTTAAACCGATTAGAAATGTTGCCTTGGCAACTAACTGAAATAAAATAAGCTGAAGTTAAAATAGCCTAGGCCTACTAAAATTACTAAACCTAAAGAATTAAAGAATTAAAGGTAAATAGATATTAGAAAACTAATAAAAAATACCAAAGCATAAAACTAAATTCCAAAAAACTATTCCTAATAAAATATATTAATAAATACTATATAAATAATACTAAAATAACTGGTTTAAACCACCATAAAGGCTGTTCATGCAACTCATGCACTATCAAAACTGTTCAATGCGAGACATTTCCTGTTAAAATGACATGTGGATAGGCTATACATACATCGAGCTCTTGGGCACAATAAACAAGCTAACATTCAGTACATTCTATATATTTCATCACATTTAAATATAAATATACATTTGAATCTGACGGCTATATTTTAGTGTGTCAACAATCAGCGCCGTTTTAATCATGCGCATGCGTAAAATGCAAGGAAACTCTGGAGTATGATGTATGAGGGAATCCGCGTGTAACGTTAAATGTTATGTTATCCTGCGTTCCAGACAGCAAGGAATTTGGATTTTTTTCCCACCTCGTGAAATAACCTTTGGAGCACCACTCAAAGTCGTAAATTCGACCTGTGAACTCAGAGTACATCGATCAACCCTACCTCTGGGAGACGCGTCATTTCACCTCACTTTCAATTAGCATAAACGTGAAAGAAAGAAAAAATGTTTAAGTAATACCTTGATTTTTTACTTTTCGTCAGCTGTTTTCTGAGCGATTTTACGTTATTTTTATTCTGTTTTTGCCATAATTGACACAAAAACACTATATGCTCTCCGTCTCATGTGAACGTGAGTGACGGATTGCCAGGAACTCACTGAGGTCTGAAATGGGACATTTAAAAGTGCAGTGTGTAAATTTAGCGAAATCTAGTGGTGAGGTTGTGGATTGCATCACCCACAGCTCACCCCTCCCTTCGAGAGCACATAGAGAAGCTACGGTGGCCGACACAGGACAAAGATGTCGTCGTCTGAGACAGCAGAGAGTGACTAGCGCTCTGTAGAGAAGTTTGTCCGTATAGGGCTACTGTAGAAACATAAGGGGACTGTAAGATAGAAATGGCTCATTCTAAGGTAATAAAAACATAACGGTACATTATGTAAGGTCTTTATACACTACTGAAAACTTTAGTAATGTATATTATATTGCATTTCTGTCAATAGATCCTCATAAATACTACACACTGCATCTTTAATTTGGGATATTCCCACGTCCAACCTAATCTGGAGCGCAGCAGAAATACAGCAGAAACTGTTTGTAATACACTATCAGTACACTGCGATAAATCAAACATCAAAGTAAAGTAGTCATTAGGTGCCATGTTTGTTACAGCAGCATCTCAAATCCATGAATTAGCAGAAGTTATTATTCCTCAACCTGCGCGTCGTCATTAACGACAGTCCTATATTGCTGAACCAACGTGGTTCAAATGACAGAGGTGCGACCATGTTATTACGGTTTCAGGAAACAGTCGAGACTAGTCGGTTAGTTTCTCCAATGATGCATTGTACTATGGTAGTTAAAGGCAAGGTAGGTGATTTGTTCCAGAATTTTATTTTTGTTATGCTGGTTGAAAGTCTCTTCACATACTGATAGCAATCACTAAGTTAAGTGGTCTAAATGTATTGATATCATCTGTGGAAGGCGCAGGATCATAAAATGTTCACACCTAATCAGCGCGTCTCATGCTATGCAGAGTTAGACAGACGTCAGTCACCGAGCATCACAAATGAAACCGGTTTTACAGTTCTCCCTGAACCTAAACAATGAGCTTATGCTGCATTCACACCATAACTGTAATTTGTAAGAGATGGAAACCCGTGATGAGTGTTTCATGACTCGAATTAATGCTTTTCAAAGGCAACACTATCAACACCAAAATGAATCTGCAGCAGTCAGGTGCTAGAGGTCAGCGCTCTGTAAGTTATGTTCATTATTATTGTAATGTTATGTGCTTTGAGACATTAGGTAGTTTTACACCGTCTCTCATGACGCTTTTTTGCTCCCTACTGTACATCTTCATGTGTTTTGAAGGAGGCGTGGCATTGGAGACGCTCTAAAGGGAAGGTGGGATCTTATGCTTTCAAAACTAGCCTCACCGAAAAGTGCCTACCCTACCTTTATTAAACGGGTTACATTGTTGTATGGGAAACACACCCCAGGTTTGGAAAAACGCAAGAATGAGTAAATGATGACATAAGGATGAAGAAACAATTCTACTAGGCTCTAAGCTCTGAGGTCAAAGTCATTTAAAAAAAGAGTAAGACAGCAACACAGAGTCCATGAGCGTGATTCATAAGCCTCACATTTGCTTCTTCTCATCACAACCTCATCCTATCAAGCGTGATCAATATCAGCAGGGCTTTTTGCACATTTTCCAGACACACAGATGGGCATGAATGTGAGATTTAATCATAGTTTAACAGCGTACAAGAAAATAATCTGTTTTACATAATGCACACGACTTGTGATAAACCCTATATGGACAGAAAAAGCCGTGCAGAAGTACAAAACAGTCATTATATACAGACAGACCAATGAGTCCGGGCTGGTTCAGTTATCCAAACCGCTTTGCATCCAATGGCACGATCGAATAGTTTCGCGCTCATTTGTAGGAGCTGCGGGCCTCTCGCAGTGAGCGGTCGTAAGGCATGGAGGCGAAGAAAGAGTTCCTCAGCTGACAGTTGATGAAGAACACGATGAGGAGGACCAGGAGGAAAAGCACCAGACACATCACCACGTACGTGGCCAGGTCCGGTTTGTCGTGCTCGCCCTCTCGCAGCGTGCTCCCACGGCCCGTGGGCTTCAGTAGGGCCGACACGCTCACGGGCCCGTGGGACACGTTCAGCGGCGCCGCCGTGTGCGTGTTGGTCATCAGGTCGAAGTCTCGCGCCGCTGCCGTGGAGTTCAACAGCATCTGCCTCAGCATGATGAATCTAGCGCACACCGTTAGACTGCAACAGAAAAATATACACTAGATATGTATGTTGATACTAGTAGCCTGAACTATGCACAATATGAGCATTACAACTGACAATATTTGAAACACACAGGGGCTAGTTGTCACAAAATTAGGTTTTCAGTCAAAAATCTATTCTATCTTTTTTCTTTAGCAGTTGTTTTGTTTGATGGGTTTCCCTAGCTGTGAATTTGATCCTCTAAACTAAAAACCTAATCCCAACATATGTTTATTATATTTGTTGGCTAAACAAGTGATCATATTGACAAAAATCAACACAAAATTCACTATATAATAAACATAGACTTGAACTGAAGTGCTGAATGAGTTCTCATGATAAGAATTTTAAATATAAGGAAGGCACAGTTTGTACAGTTCATTAAAACATTTTCCACTGGGCAAAACAATGTTTTACTTATTTATTTTTGCTCTTTTAATTAATTATTTTGCTGAAAGCTATTTTTTGCTTGTTTGTTACTTCAGACATCATTACATATTTTAAACAAAGGGTTTCTTCTTAAACCAGTGTCAAATTCGTTATGACAACTTACCCCATATTGTGACAACATGCCCTGTCAGTTCAACGTGTGTAATGAACTGTATCTTTTATGCAGGGCAATTACGGCGAAAATAGTGCTCAAGACTTTAATATTTCTGTCTGCACAGTCACTGAGTTTAATAAAAATAAACCTAAACTGAGAAACAGGCTTTTAACTGGAATAAAAGATTGGAACTTACCCTATAGTCTCATCTAAATGTAACTTTACGCATAATGTAAATACAGGCTATTTAAAACGATCTTCTAATGCAATAACAAATATATATATATATATATATATATATATATATATATATATATATATATATATATATATATATATATATATATATATATATATATATATATAATTTACTAAAAGTAAATAAAAACACAGTTAAGATGAAATAAGCGTTATTTGAGGGATCCACTCACTGTCTGTGCGCCCCGGACACGAGGGCGAGGAGGACGCGGCGCGTCGTTGCGTTCGCATACCACAAACTCCCCAAGACCACAAGACCTCAGACGGGGGCTCTGATCATCGGCACTACATCCACAGATGACTCAAACTGTCTATCCATGTCCCACAATGTGCTTTTCCATAGATTATTTCACTGCCGGAGAGAGGAGACCTCTCCAATCACACCGACGGATCCAAATCTCTCCAAACGTCTCAATAAACGCAGGGCGAAGGGCAGTAACAGCGCACAAACGGTCTCAGTATCTTCGCATACACAGAATCACTGCTTTCACACAGGTTTCCGTGGTTTGAAGCGTCGAACCATGATTCCCTCGCATGTTTATATCCATGGAAAGTGTCTCTCCACACGCGCATCCGTCATCCGCGACCTCCGGTGACAGGGGCCAATCGATCCGGTTCGGCTGGTGAGGAAGTGAACAAATTAAAGAAACACTGAAACAAAAGATAAACGAGCAGTTCTCTGTGCGCAATGGAGATGGAGGCGCGTAAATGACTCTCCCCTCTTTCTCTTCTGACAGACTCTTCAATTTGAGACAAAGTGAGTGGAAGAGTTTCAGGAGGGTGCGGAATGTCTCGGAGAGGTTTTACAGGGAGAAAGAGAGAGAGGAACATGCAGCCTATCAGCTGAACCAGACATTTAAAGGGACCGTTTGAGCTGCTGATGTCATGAAGAGGTTTTTGGGTTTTTGGATATTGCATGCTGGAAAATCAAATGTGTGTTACCGTTATTAAACTGTAGCCTATAAACTTCAAGGATGCTTTGTTCTAGTAAAATAATTGATCCTTCTCATGCATTAGGCTATGTGGTGACTGACGGGCTTGCCAAAGGTTGCTTTTTGTGTGTGTCCTACCGTTGTGTTTAAACCAACTGCACCAGAGGTCTGTACAATCTGGAAATCCTCCACTAAATCATAGAGACAGAGCGCATTAAGGCCACGCCCACACCAATCCCGCGCTCTCCATTGACTTTGTATTGAAGCGGTTTTTGGTTCTGGGTTTTTTAGCTTTTTGCTGTACCTGCAGCACAGCAGCTTTTAGACATTGTTCTGTATTTTGTTAGCCTATAAGTCAGAAATGACAAGGAGGCTGTCAATTTATATAGGCCTAATGTTAATATTCCAACCTTACTACTAAAAACTGTTTCTACCTTCATAAGACACTGACAACCATTAAAAAACACAGGTGGTAATGAGAAAGCCACAGATAATTAAAGCTCATCACAAGTAGCTTTCTACAAGCTGAAGTAAATACTAGAAGGTGCACACAAACACAAAACACCATCATGGTCACACACAACATTAAAATAATGCAATACGCATGAATTTAACAACATGAAATGCAAACCCTACTGATAAGAAAAAATACTGAGAAGAAACGAAAGTCAATTAACAATAATTGGGATATCAGTACAGGCTTTAATTGTAAATTATATATTATACTTGTTCTTCCAAAAACTGTATTTATTTTTCCAATTAGATTTTCACTAAATATAGTAAGGGAACTTCTGTTAAAGGTTTACTTCAGCGATTAGCATTAAGCTTTGTATCAGTAGAAACCCAGGAGTATATTCAAATTATCGTACTTTCTCCCCGTCATATGACCCTGAGATGAGAGAAATTGAATTATGTATTTTATTTCTGGAAAAATTCCTCCAATGACGCAAATATCGTCATTTTGCGTCATTGGAGGAGTTTTTGGCCAGAGGCTAAAGACTACAGCCAGCAGGAGGCGCTATTTCCACATGTTTTCAACATCACACTCACAGCACTCGGCTCGGGGAGCTGCGGAGATTCATGTAAACGGAGCGGTGGAGAGCAAAGTGAGTGTTTCAACTTATCAAATGAACTTCCTATGACAGTATAAGCTTCCAAAGACATGACATGTAAATACATATGCTATTTAAAACGACTCAATGCAATAATATATATATATATATATATATATCCATATATATATATATATATATATATATATATATATATATATATATATACATATATATATATATAATTGTAGTGTCTCTAACTGAACTGATTTTCTGAAAATGAACGCGGTGGGCAAGTGATCCAGTAATCCAGTAGCCGTGCCTAGAGTAGGGCAGTGAAGCAGTGCATTCTGGGAATTGTTGTCTTTCATCCTCATGAGACAAAAATACACTTTCTTTGTTTTCTCAGTCTAGAAGGCACCAAATTCAAAAATAATTTCACATTTCTACTACATTAATGACCCAGTTTAAATACAGATTCATCTTCCCAGCGCTGAAGTACCCCTTTAAGTCTCTTACTGTTAAAATGACAAAATAATACCTGATTAGACAATGGAGTCTTGTGGATTTGACTCTGACGAGCCTGACACACACTATACTTTCTCCTCAATGCAAAATAAACCTGCCGTGCATAATGTGCCAAGTTTGGGATAATCTGTGGAACAATCAGCTCATCATTTTACTAATGTAACTGGCGTTTTCTTAAGAAATGAGCTCTGCTGAGTGTGACGTTCAAGTAACCTCTCAATGAAGATGCAGGTCATTGTTTAGTGTTGAAGCTCAAGCTCATTAATATTCATATGAGTTTGAGGACACGCCCTCCTTGTAGTAATCACATTATATCAGCTCAGAGGTTACAGCTCATCAATATTCATCAGCACCTGTCTTGAATTAGCAATGCACACATGGGGGGCAACGAAGGGTGCAATGAGGACAAAGTCACTTTGGTTGGGTGACCCCACTAAAGTGAACAGACGGGCCGCTTGGACACGACCATAAAATGTCATTTAGACAGAAAGTCTTTATGCTGCAGTTTAATTCTATACACTACGCACTTAAAATATAGCTTCTTCTTAAGTTGATACCTACGTTGACAATTTGCATAAAACTAAAGTTGGTTAAGAGTCTTATGCCTCTCAATCTGTCATCTGAATAGAACTAGAATTGGCATCTCATCTCATCTCACCTTAATTTTTTGTGGTAATCTGTAACCAAAGTAATTTATAATCACACAAATGTGAAAATAAAGCGAACCTGGTGTGCTTTGCATTCATAATGAGCAAACTTAAAGAGTTAGTTCACCCAAAAATGAAAATTAGCCCATGATTTACTCACCCTCAATCCATCCTAGGTGTATATAACATTCTTGTTTTAGACTAATACAATCAGGGTTATATAAAAAAAAAGGTTTATAATGGCAGGGAATGGCTGTTTCTGTTTTGAAGTCCAAAGTGCATCTATCCATCATAGAAGTGCTCCACACGGAAACAGCCATTCATAAATGCCATTATAAAGCTTGGAAGAGCCAGAACAACTCTGTCACACCGAGGATGGCTTGAGGGTGAGTAAATCATGGGCTAATTTTCATTTTTGGGTGAATCCCTTTAACCATAGGCCTGAACTTAAAGTACGGTCTGAGATGCTCTCGGAGTTCTTTTTGAAGCGTCCACACACGTTCTTGTAAAACAATCCAAAACACACTTAGGACAGAAATGCTAAAGAATTGACTGGTGTGATGTCCTTTTGAACATAATCAGGTCAAAACGCTCCAAAGAGTTCGTTTGGATTTCGTTTTGGGAGTTCGAAACTGTTCTGGAAAAGAAAACCCCCGCACAGCATGTGATCACTGGATTTACAGAAATCATTTCACTTTTAATAAATGTTTTCTCAACATTGCAACATTGCATATCGAATCAACTCCTGATTAACACATTCATCATTATTTGAATTATCACTCAGTTTCAGTATTATTTAACCATATGCATTAATGTATTTGGAAGGCTTTTATCTTTCAAACACATTGAAATGTACAAATTCACTAATTTCATATTTATATTCAATGCAGGGATTCCCCAACTTTTTTGTCAGCTGAGCTTTGACCTAATGTATTTGAAGTACCCCAGAGATTTTAATTTGTAAATCAGGTAAAACATTAAAAAAATTAAGTCAATAAAATAAAGTTAAGTTCATGGTTCTCTGATGTCAGTTAATGGTCACATGACATGCAGGCAAACTATTTTTTTTTTTAATCTGTAATAGCTTTTCATTAAACTCACAAACCTCTGCAGTTCCTTCAAGAACCCCAGTCTGGGAAACCCTGCCGTAATGTAATATTTAATGCACTTCATGTTGTTGATAACAAAGAATGGAAAACATTTTGTATTTTTATATCAATATGGTTCAAGATTATTCGACTGTGATATACAAGTTAGGACAAAAGTAATCCAAAAGTCGTCAGATTATATTATCTTAAATATGTAATGTAATGGATTACGTTACTAACTACAAGTTTTGTCATGTACTTTGTAATCAGTAACCGATTACAACCTGTAAGTAATCTACCCAGCTCTGCATATTACTTATTACACGGCATTTCACCACATAAATAATTATGTAGATAAGAAATATTGATTACAATTGAGATTACAATTTTAAAATTGTACCTGTTTGTTATCGTATAACACAGTGGATGAAACAATCATCGCAAAATGGCAGCAACTGCGTTTGTATGAAACAGATACCGGATTGGCATAATAACTGTACCTCTGCCCAAGCGTTTCAAATGCAACTAAGAATGAAAAAAGGACTTTTTGCGCGCCTCATGCTTTGTCGTTCTAACGGGCCCCATTATTTACCTTGAATGAAATGGTGCTTGAAACATTTGGGAAAAAGCTGTCAAACGACTGCCAAAGCCTGAAAACATGCCAGTCTGCATTAGATGACCAGGTTAATGTGCTCTAGGAAGACTTTGTCACCTCCTGTAAGCATCTTAAACACCAACGCTTTGCCTAAAGTGCAAAAATCTCCTAGCTGCAGCTCAGCATAAATATCCTCCGGTGGTATTAGCTTGCGCTGGAAGGGAAGAACGTAGCTGTAATTGTGGCGGGCTAAGGAGATTATAATTGCTTTGCAACTGACACTTTTCCTCCAAAGGGCCTGTTTTGCCAGCACCGGGAACCTTCCTGCCTCCCCCACCACAACACTGACCCATTTTTCTGTTCTTGCGCTGTCCAATTCAATCTACCTCTAATCCACTCGCTGACAAACTAAGTCCCTCGCCTTTATGAAATTCCACCTGGAGGGCCGTTATGATTCTAGAGATAGAGTGGACATGGACGGAAGTAATGCAAAAGAAATGCAAGGGAGTATTTTTAGACCACCAAACAACCATCTCTATTTGTTCGCCCTAATTAGTATCTGGCCTGGCAATAGAATTTAACACATATATGTTAAGAAAAAGCTACCATTTCTACCCACTCAGCTCTCCCGTCCCAGAAGAAATGCAGGTTCTGCACGCAATTAACCGTGAAAAGATGTAAAATCACACTTGAGGACAACGGCAGAGCGGCGCTCTTTAACAAGATGCGATGCGCAAGCTTCCTCCTACGTTCCCGCTGATGACAGGAGCTTGTTCTCGGCAGGGGAGACACAGGGTAATGTGAGATAAGTCTTCCCGCCACAGGCCCGCTGACACGTTGGGCGGCAGCCATAGAGCCTCCTGTGTTCCCTAATGAAGATCTGCGATTTGCACACTCTTCATCAAGTCGAGCTCCGGGTCTTTTCGAGGTTATGTGAAGTTAGCATCCTACTGACGTTTGTGGCTGGGTCACCTCGTGAGGTTATGATTGGCTCGTGACAGAAATGCACATGCGGTGAAGAGGGAAATGGCTGGGAATATTTATAGAGGTGTGCTAAGGAATTAGTTTAGATCTCGTCATGCAGATTATATTTTCTACACTTAGCAGACGCACTTCGGAACGGCTTATGAAAAGTGCTGTAACGTCAACTGAAGGCTAGCATGCAATTTAGGAAGTCACAACATGATGTATTGGATTCACACAGTCACTGGTTTACTGAGGTTTGCTGAATTAGAGGGCGCTTGCCAAGTCAAGCATCACTATTGCTCATATTAAGAATTCAAATAGTCATACATTTACCCATCACAGACGTTAAGCTAGTCCCAGAGTAAAATGCATTGAGCTGTTTTAACTGAAAGCAAAATATATCAGTGCCATTGTTTTGTCTCAAGATGCACACCAGTAATGCTTTTTTTCTAAGGCACATTTATAAAAGCTGCTTAGATGTCCTAATTAAACTAAGGACTAATCCTGGCTTAATCTAAGCCTTGTCTGTGAAACCAGGCCATAAGGATTAAAATAGTGTGGTGATCATAATTAAGATTTTCACCTGCTTGATGCACTAGCAAAATACCTCAGACATGCATATTCTTCATAAAATAAGAATATGTGTGTTTGTCTGTGTAAACAATCCAGAATATTCTTGATAACTGAACTAGAAAAAAAATGTTGCAGCATTTACTTTGAAACACAGGCGTGATTTAATGGCTGCAACACACTGATCTCACCCTGGTATAAAATCGGCAGGGGATAAAGAATGTGTTCGCTGTGGACCAGCGCTGCCAGACGGCAGGACTTCATTTATATAACTCTGTTAAATAAACAGACACAATCCAGGCAGGGAATGGACTATCTCTCTCTCTCCCCTGAAGTACAATGGAGCTCAACATCGACCGCCCACTTTTACAGCAGCCTCGGTTCTAGAAGTATTTTTCTCATTCATTTTCTCCAAAGGGGTTTAAGAAAATGATTCATTGTAGAGTTGTGAGCCAAGAGTTGATCCAACCAGCTCTCAGATGAATCACAACATTTGATCCAAAATGTAAATGACAATCGGAAGCTCCTCACACTGCGAATGATGCAATCAAATCAACACAATATCAAACTATTGAAGATAAAAGTTAAAGATTTTAAACATAAACATTTAAACATTTGGGGGCATTGCTATTTGGTTTTGTTTGAAAGAAATGAACACTTTGATTCAGTAAGGACATCAAATTGATCAAAAACAACAGTAAGGCCTAGATTCACAGTCAGGGTTTGGATTAAGCCAGGATTAGGCCTTAGTTCAATTAGGATATTTAAATAGCTTTTAGAAACATGCCATAGAAAAACTTGATTAATCAGATCAGGTCACCTTCTTCCATTGCTCTATGGTCCAGTTCTGATGCTCATGTGCCCACTGTTGGTGCTTTCGGCGGTGGACAGGGGTCAGCATGGACACCCTGACTGGTCTGCAGCTATGCAGCCCCATACTCAACAAACTGTGATGCACTGTGTATTCTGACACCTTTCTATCAGAACCAGCATTAACTTCTTGAGCAGTGTGAGCTCCAGTAGCTCGTCTGTTTGATCGGACCACACGGTCCAGCCTTCACTCCCCACGCAGTAGCGGTTTTGGGCACGGGCGAACCGGGCAGTCGCCCGGGGCGGCATTTTTTCATGACACATGGGGGGCGGCACCGGCACCAGCTGTAAAAAAATCGGCGCGCCGCAAAGCGGTTTTCTATCTATCATTGCACGGAGTGACGGACGCCCTCTGCACAGTCTGCAGCTGCAGGCGCCCTGTGTGTGAGGGGCGGGGGACAGTCCACCTCTGGGTCTCTCCCGAGCGGAGACCTCCATCCTTTCTTCTGAAGCTAATACGAAGTGATTTGAACTGTAGTGTAATTCCTCGACTGGCCGCTATGGACAGGCTCTGCATAATTAAGGGCGTGGCCACTTGAGTGACAGGTGGATTGATGTTTGTCTGATGCCAAAATGTGTGATCATGTCACCTCAGCTATTTGTTTCTATGGTCTCTCCCAAAGGGAACGGACAAGGGGGAAACGGGGGATCCACTGTATATAGAGCAATAAAGTCAGTCACACCTCAACTTTCTTCAAATAGATGTTTTCGTTCATAAAATTATAAATATAGGCTACAGGCATATAGTTGCTGCACATTTTCGGAATTGTGTGAAATGGCTAATACAAATTGGTCTAATTTCACCATAATAGTGCTTTTTTTAAACAAATGGTTACAAGTTCAGTTATTATTAATTCCCATCAGTTGGGTTAATGTAGGCTATAATATATTCAGGCAAATCAACTGAATAAACTTTTTCTAATTTTGCCATTTTTATTGAAAATAGGCCTATGCAATGTCATTCATAATGTAATTAACAAATAAATATTAACAAACTAACAAATGCTAACAAAGCCAGATTTGGCATAAGATTACAGTTTTTTACAATACTTTTAACAAATTTCCTAAACTCTTAACGCAGTTAGCACAACATCTGCCTGTGCAGACTATACAATTAACACATTTATTGTTGCTTTGACACAAAATGCATACAGTTAACACAAATTTAAAATGCTTAAACTTCTTTTGCACACAAGCTCAACCAAGACCAAAACAATGGCTTTTTACTGCCAAATTTACCAATGCTTTAACACTGATGTCAGAACAGATAACACCTTGTTCTAAACCTAACCTTATAGGCTAAAGTCAAGGTAAACAGCTGTTCCTATCGTGAATTGAAACACAAATATATCTCCTGTGTTTTATTCCATTGGTACTAAGAAACAGCCAATTGAAGTTATGCAAATATATAAATCACAGCTGATTCCCATCTAGGAATTGTTCAGGTGTTGATATTCTTTCAAGCACATGACCATATGGTATACAGTAAAATAGGGCATTTTTGGGCTTCTTTGGGGGCAAAGGAAAGCTCCTAAATGAAGAACAGGAACTTGCTATTGTCATCATGATGATTGCTGATAATGAAATAAAACTGAAGGGCATTCTATAAAGCTACTCGGAGACGGGTCATTCAGTTTTTGTATTGAATTTCTGCAGCAAAAGAAACACAATGCATGCATTTACTAAAAACAACAAAACAAAAATGTAGAGAGTCTTCAAAAGACACACAATCTATGATAAATTAAATATCGTCATTGTGTAAAGGCAGATCTGACACATAAATCCTGCAGTTTCTGTGACTCCATCAGTGTTTGTGTTTTTATGACACTGTGCTGTGATTGCCGTAATGTTCACAATGGAAGAGAACACGTGTTAGGTTTTGGTAGACATAGTGTATTGTGTTGAAAATTAGTGTTGGAGTTTAGTTTACAATGTGTGATTTTGTTGCCCGGGGTGCAATTCAATGTAAAACCGCCACTGTCCCCACGTGCATCAATGAGCCTGGGCCGCCCATGACCCTGTGGCCGGTTCACCACTGTTCCTTCCTTGGAGCACTTTTGATAGATCCTGACCACTGCAGACCGGGAACACCCCACAAGAGCTGCAGTTTTGGAGATGCTCTGACCCAGTCATCTAGCCATCACAATTTGGCTGTTGTCAAACTCGCTCAAATCCTTATTCTTGCCCATTTTTCCTGCTTCTAACACATCAACTTTGAGGACAAAATGTTCACTTGCTGCCTAATATATCCCACCCACTAACAGGTGCTGTGATGAAGAGATAATCCGTGTTATTCACTTCACGTGACGATGTCTGACCAATAGAAGATCGACAAGTCACGGCTTGACCTCTTGGCTGAATTAAAAGAACACACAGGATTATGGTTGGTTTAGATCTTCACTGAATTCTACAACTGAACACAATTCCTTTCACTTGACAGAAGCATACACCATCAACTTTTTTTAAGTGAATAGAGCTCAAGTTAGTTCAGTTCTGTGAACAATTATTATTGCTACATTGAAGCCTGTACGAATCAGTTTGACCTATTCCCATATTCTCACAAACGGATTCTTCAAACATCCCCTATCAAACACTCTGCATTTTGCCTGTTTAACAGCCTCTCCTGAGATGTCTTCATCCTCCTCTACACGCCTGTCTCAGATTCGTCTCATCTCAAGCCTGTCGTCCGGAACGGGCAGAACGCCTAACGCTGATTTCCATAAGATTGTCAGCTGCTGCTTGCTATGTGTGTTTACATGCGACACAGAGCGACACGCCGTTATCATAAGACATGAGAGAGAGGAGCACTGGAACGTCTGGAAATAACCCACAATTCAGCATTATATAAACAGTAGAAAATCCCACAGACAGACTAAACAAACACACACGCACAGGAATAGATTGGTGTGAGAGGAGGATTCGGAGAGGACAGATTTCATTAGCACAACAGGCAGGTTGAGACAATTGCAATGGTCAGAGAGTCTATCGACATGTGCCGGACACAAAATCCCAATGCATTTCTGAGAGAGAACATATGCACACTCACACACAGCAGTGTGTGTGGTATTCTTTTGTGCCAGTGCAGTCTGGCTGTGTGTGCTTTTGCGTGTTCTCATATATTGCCTGATTGGTTGATTGGGAATGTTTTCCAGGATCAACAAAGATGCTGATCCAGGAACATGATGTACTTGATGAAATCAGGATCTGCATAATTAAAAGCACCCACACACTACAAAATAATCAGGCTGATTTTGGGTCCAATTCTTCCTTTCCGCGGGGAAGGGAAACATCCCACCTCTCCCGGAAAGTTTGGGAGTCTCCTGCATATTAATAGCGGAGAGAGAGATCACCAACCAATTGTTCAGGTATGATTAAAAATAGTTTTTTTTAAGATGTTGTCATATTCATTAATATTAATTTAGAATATAGACAAACCTAATATGTGACCCTGGACCACAAAACAAGTCTTAAGTCACATATTTGTGGCAATAGCCCGTTGTATGGGTCAAAATTGTCGATTTTTTCATGTTCCATGAAGATTTTTTGTAAATTTCCTCCCATAAATATATATAAAAAAATATTATTAGCAGTAACATTCACACACATTTATCAAGTATGTTCACACCATTTCTGTTCAGTTCTCTCCATCACCTTGTTTTTTTTTTTTTAGTCCTGCAATGATTAATCAATAAAAGAACAAATATTCCATGTTGTTAAATCATAACACGTCTGCATTCATAAAAAAAAATGCTGTGATGTTGCATCACTTCTCCTTTCAAACATTTTTCAATAATTTGTTCCCTCACATATTTATACTCAAGCGATTAAAATATGCTTGAGTGTGTACATTGCAGAAAAGTGCGGTTATTTCTGTGTCTTAAATCAGTGGGATTAGTGATGTCCACTACATGAGAGCGTCTATCTGAATTCATAAAGATCACTGAATGTGAGACGTGTGTGCAGCGAGGGAGAGAATACAGTGAATTTTAATGGCTGTTTGTGTCGAGTGTTTGTCTGCATGGCTGGACAGAGCGAGTCACAAATCAGAGCCGCATCTCAAATATCAACCCATCTAAAACCAGAGACAAACACCACATGAAAGAAAACAGCATTTTTTACATTTTACGCACACATTGATATTGGTTTCTGCAAATGAAAAATTGCGGTTCCTAAGGGGTTCTGAGTGGGTTTTTTCAGCACAATGCTATGAGGATGCCATCATGATACACTGGGTCTACCCAGCTAACAAAAAATACGGTCTAAGAATGTTTAACGCTCTTATTAAAATATTATTTTTGAATGTTATCGGAATGTATTTTCATTTATGCGAACGTTAGCTAAACATTAATGGGATAGTTCACCCAAAAATAAAAATGATCCCATAATTTACTCAAAGGCAAATACAATCGAGTCATATTAACAAATGTCCTGGCTCTTATAATTGCAGTGAATGGCAGCCCAAAATTTGAAAATGCTTACGCTGCACCCGACATCATCGTCGCGCCAGTTACGCTTTTTCTGTAAGTTGAGTAATGAAGGCAGTCTGCCGGAAGCTAGATATTTTACAATATAACATGTTAAATATGGATATTTTTTCTCACAAAACCCATTGGTTTGCTTCTGAAGGCCTTTATTAACCCCCTTTTTAAATATAACTCCAAATGTATTTGTCTGAAAGAAGAATGTCATATACACCAAGGATGGCTTGAGGGTGAACATCCAACTAAAGATTCAGAAAAAAGCGTTCCATGAACGATGCATAAATTACGTTTTTGTGCTTGTGTTTTGAGAATTGAAGACGAGATATATCATTGAACTGATGTTCTATTAGTTTTACTGGAAGAACCTTGCAAGAATGTTGCATCATGCAGTTCCTACAACTCAAAATCGTAAATTCCCAAACTTTTTTGGTCAGCTGAACCCCTCTGACATAAACATGTTTACTTGAAAAAAAAAAATCATGCATTAATCGCTTTTTATTGCCAATGTGTGAACAGTTTGTAATATAACTAGACCTTCCCCAACTTCCTAGGTTGTCTTTGAAAGCCTGATTGATTTTTATGTAAATGACAAGAATGCTAGATGGGTAAACGATAACAAAGAACTAAAAAAAATCTCAGTGGGTAATTTGAGAGCATGTGTCATTATTTACATGATTATTACACGATTATTATATTATTTCAGCACAACTTAATAATAACAACACACTACTGGAAAGAGTCAGAGAGTGAGAATGTAACAGCATTCTCTCTGCACATTCATGGATTTACACATTTATACTGAAACCAAATCCACATAGGACTAGTATAATTACAAATCAATGAGTGAATCAGCTGATATTTGCAGGCATCTCCTGCTGTTGACTCTGTGACTGTGGCACGTCCTACTCAGCTCTGACTCACTCCAGATCTAATGCTTTCGGTTAAAATTAGAGCTAGCGTGGTTAGTTGGTTCGCGGGCTGGTGGTTTCTTCCAGCGTGTGTGCGATTGTGTGTTTGTACGTGCGGATTCGAGCGCCGCATCCCATAATAACCCGTGAGGCGGTTGACAGGTGAGAGCAGACAGAGGCGCCACATGCTCTGCTGTTTGTCCCGGCGGTGTGACAGAATGGATTGTGTGTGTTCTGCTTTCACTCTTGAGTCAGTGAGACTACAGTCTCACCTCAGATGGCACAACAGCGGACTGTTCACGGCGTGCCGTTCTCAGGATCATGTCCGATGAGTTCTACCGGATTCCTGAAATAAGAGCTTCTGAGGATAAACATATTACTGGATGTGTTAAAGTTTGTGAGGTGTATCACATCATTGAAAGGGATTTAAGGGGAAATCCATTAAGAGTGAATTGCATCCGCTGATAGCACTGTTTATTTGCACAAGTCTTCGTGTTCCGAGTGGTTAGGTCTCCCAGCCTGGCCAAGCAGTTTAAGCTGGTCTGTTTCGATAAACACCACCAAATCATCCTACGGCTAGAATACACAACACGACTCTAAACATCTGGGGCCGTATTCACAAAACATCTTAAGGCTAAAAGTAGCTCCTAACTTGCCGATTTAGGAGAAACTCTGGCGTGTCAGTCCTAATTTTAGGACTCATAAATTTTTGCTCTAAGAGTATTTCACAAAGCATTTTAGCACTAAAACCAGCTCCTAAATCCATGAAACGCTAGGAGTAGTCAAGAGGACTCCTTATTCACTAAGACCCAATCACAAACAATCATAATGGCTTTTGTAGACCTTTCTCCCTTTCTCTCTTCCACTTCACTTCCTGTATACTCACTGTCCTATCATAATAAAAATGGCATAAATGATCATTTTTATTTATTTAATAAAAAATGTATGTCTGATTACCTGTGGCAGTTGTTTCACGAGCTCACACTTACAAATGATCTGATAGAGTACAAGAGTATAGGCCTATTTGCCATATTGTCCGAGTGGAGCGAGGTCTCCAAGCCCAAACCCAGAGTAGGCCTACTCCCCTGAATCCCCAGCTGGGCCGAGAGTGAGGAGTCGAGGTGGTGGAGGGATGCAGAAAACTGTGGAGGTAGGTGATTTGGCTGTGTATACTGTATGCCTCCTCTTGATTAGATAGTGCTCCTCCTGAACTTGTTTAGAAAACATCATTGTCGCTTGAATTCTGATCTCGAGAGAGATGCTGATAAATAGCTGAACATACTTGTTTAATTAGTGACACAGCCTACTTTTTAGAATCTTTATTTGAATATGGCAACATGATACGTTCTAAAATATTTCTATCACTGACTGAGACTCCTCCCCCATCAGCCAATCACTGTGGGCACAGTTAGTAAGTTTGATGACATCATCCATAGCAACGAGGTCAACCCCGCCCTAACTCTTAGCTTAAGACTTCTCTCTATTCCTTAGTAAAAGTTGCTCTCAGCAGCTTTGGGAATAGGTTTTAAGAGAAAATTCTTAGCTAAGAACTTTTACTGCTATTTAGGAGAACTCTTAGTGCTAAGATATAAAATGTTTTGTGAATACGGTCCATGAACAGTTTTTAAAACATCATACACTTGCCGAAAAACTGGGCATCACGTGAGACGCGTGACAAATATAAGCAATGTGTTCTAAATTGCTCCAAAAAAATCAAATATGTTTGATATCCTCCAACTAAATAGTATCACAGTTTGAAGCTACAAAATTGGATTCTGTGCCCATTCTGTGTTTTGTTTTATAACAAAGAAATTCTGAACATTCTGAAATTCTGAAGACCTCTTCTTACCAAAAGTGAAATAACAAGCCTCAGGTTAAGGTAAAAATGCAAATTCACGCATGTACAGTAGAGTGTGCAACTAAAACAAACCTTTCAGCTGCTGCCATTCAGAATAATGGAAGAATAGGACGCAGGAGAAAACAGTTTTACCAATAAAAACAAAAAAATCTAGTCATTTTTGTCTCATGGTTTAACTGAATCATCGAAGGTCAGCAGCAAGACATAAAGGTAGATTAAAGGCATACAAATATTTGTTTTATTTAACATTTAATTATTAGGGATTTGCATAGATTTCTGATTTTGCATTTGACTGATTTGTATACATTTTGAGGAGTACTGAATCTTTATTGTGCAAGTGAGATGAATAAATGCTCACATTTAGTCTAGAACTACAATAACCATCATGTTTACACACATCATGGTGACAGGAGAGCTGTCAGTCAAATAAATAAAGTAAAAAGTAACTCAGATATTTTGTTGTAAATTTTAAAAGTAATGCGTTAGCCTACTTTACTTGTTAAAGTAATGATTATGTAACTCAAGTTACTTGTAATGCGTTACCCCAACACTGTTCCAGACTGTACATCGAGGCAAAAGGTGTAGTAGGCTGGTTTGTTATTATTTTTAAGCATGGGAAACATTCATCCATGCCTTTGTTTTAAATAGGTTCGATTTTTCACTCATTTCAAAACTCAAAATCATTCATTCACAAAAGTTTTGTCAGCTGAAGTCCTCTGACACTAGCCTGACGTCATACTCAATTCTAGTCAGAATATGAGTCTGGTACCGCTCCATTGGGCTGTGATTATGGGGCGTGTTTCAACCGAACCAGAAAAGACCTCAATTGGATAGACCTACAACCAATCAGAGCAATGGAGCGACGTGTAATAACATATTTTGCCAACCAAACGCCATTTTTTTCCAGAGAACCCGCCCGGAAAGCTATTGTTTTGGGCAATTGCACAACATTGCAAAAAAAACTTGGCAACCCTGTCTGCACACGCGCTGGATTAAGTAATGTTAGAAGAAAAAGATGAGTGTAAACGATCTTTGCCAGTGTTGTAAAAAAATAATTTAAGGATACGCAGAGTACTTACCAACACGATCATCATTTCTGAGAGAAATAGTGAAGGTGAATGCATATACGAACAAGTTCTCCCTTTAGGATAAGAGCAAATTCAACCCAAGCGCCTTTGATGATGTGGATGATTACGTTACTGTTGATCATCTGTCCATCATCGTCTAAAGCCGCCCTGACAATTTCATTGGTCCGAACAGTTTCTGTTCGAGCATAATAACTCCTCTATGGATCGAGTCCAGACCGAATTGCCCGAGCAAAAAATGTTGTGGGCGGGGCTAAATTCAGCAGGCATCCAGGCTACTCTGACACTAACACTTTTAAATTATAAAAACATTTTTTTTTATAATATTACATTTTGGGACAAAAAGCCATTCTGTACTGTAATGTCAATGTGTCATACAAAGAAAATCTTTGTAGTCTATACTCTTAAATATAGGCGTCTTTACCATAATAGTATAATTTTAAGGACCTCATCTGCTGATGAATTGCAGAGCTTGTGCAAACATATCCATCACATCACTATAATCAGATGCTTTCTGAACTGCTGTTTTCACACCACTGTTATTTTGTTATTGAGAGGAAAAAACGCAGCCCCTTTCAATTCATCTAAACGTCGCTCACAGCAAGATGTTCGTTAACAGTAAATCGCTGCAAAAAAAAATTCATAAAAACTTTAATTCATAAAAAAGAACTGTGAGTATATCAGGCCTTGAATCAAGGTTCAGTCTCTTGTATGTTACGCGTGCACTAGTGCGAGCACGAACAATACATTTCTGGCTGCAGTTCACTAAACGGCTACCGGTAGGGTTGGGGACACTCATTCACGTCACCCATTCTATCTGTCAAGCTCTGATAATGAATGGAATATTATATTAATATATTGTATATATATATATATATATATAAAAAACAATAGGCCTTTATCTTTAGAAGCACGGATGTGTCTGTCACCGCCTGTCTGAGCATATGAAATTCTTCTGTATTACTTATTGTGAAATTGATTTCTTTATATTTGCTATTAGTATTCGCCACACTGCAAAATCCTTATGTTTATTGAACTATGTGCGGACCTATGCAAAATAAATGACAATAAAACAATAAACAAAAAATATTGATTTGATACGGGACGTGTCATTTTGCCTGTTAGACCCTTTTCACATTTTCGGGTTTCTGAAGAGTGGAAGTCGTCATAGTTGGGTTAACTTTTATAGTGGTGAACAACACGTTCACGGTTCTCAGGTAAATTTTTTTTAATTCAAAATGGCTAATTATGTCATAAGACCACAGCCTTCATATCCACTTAATTTATTTGCTAACCAGTTATTTACCAGACTGGGTAAAGACCCAGGGTAAATTTACCAGACCCAGCCTGATCTGCCGCGATTTGATTTCGCCCTGCAGCTCAGTCTGGAAACCTGTACGTTCATTTCTACTGCTTCTGTTACACTTTTGTGGGAACCAATCACTATTGGTGGGTTTAAAATGATGACGGATAGAGAAGGGATGGGCCCTTGCACGTTGGTCACGCCTCTTGTGGTCTGATTGGTTGAAGGACTATCCAAATGCACACAGACTCATTTGAACTATGCTTGTTGATCACCCCTCTTGTGCAGCAGAAAATACAGAACAGACTCCCCAGACCAATGTTCAATCTTAAATTGAGCTTGGTCTGGTGATAGCCAGACAAGATATTTACTGCATTAAATTAAAAATATTACTTTTTTTACATTTCTCATAAATCCCAACACTCTTCACTCACACTTATTATATCAGTGGAGTGAATCTTCTGGCTGTTCTTAATTCTGTCTATGGGGCAGTTCACATGCTGAGTGTCCAAATTAGTGTTTTGTGCTCTCAAGCTTGTTATTTTAAATGTAGATGCACTCAATTTAGGACAGCTATCCAAAAGTGATGCGCTGCCAAGATGGCAACAGCCGACTTAAGGCTTCAAAAATGCTTTTCAAAAACCTACGGGTGACGTCACAGACACTACGTCCATATTTTTAACAGTCTATGGGTAAAACACAACACTCATAACTGTCACATTTTACCCAGCCGTCCAATCACAGAGGAGGAGGGGCAGGACAAATACCACACCGATCAACCGTCACATCCTGCTTGTACAACATCAACAGATGACATCAACAAGCATAGTAACAGAACAAAATCATTAAAAACAAGAGCCAGAGGAAATAATGTATCAACATTTTTATATGCTAGTAACCCTTCCGTGGATATTCCTGATCATAGCAAGCAAAGCATCTCAATGAGAAAAAAAAACGGTGCGGTGCCAGAAATGCTTTGGTGGACACGCGGCCTAATTCCAGACATATCGCCCCGTGTGCCAACACTGAGAATAACACGAATACTTGCTTTGCACTTTTGTTCTGACATATTTCAGAATGCAAAGATGCATGAATTTGAGCTTGAGTATTGCAGGCTAACTGAGCGGTTCTTGGCTATAATGATAATACTAATAAACTAATAACAATAATAATAATAATATATATAATGTGCTTTTCATATACTCAAAGCGCTATATATCAAAGAGTATAAGAGCTGTGGGTGAGTGTTAACGGATTCTGATCACCTGTAGATCTCAAGTGCTCATCAGTCGTCCAGTATCTATCCCAGGGTGCCGCGGGGCGACTGGCTCGATGGGAAAGAATGAGATGGTGATGATGATGATGATGGCGGTGCTGGTGGGACTTTGCTTCTGACAGTAATGAGTGATGGCTTTTCTCCAGGGAAAGAAAAATGTGTGAGGAGGGAAAAAAAGAGGAATGTATAGGGAATAAGTGGTGCCATTCTTCTTTCCATACGCCAGTGCGTTTGTGCCCTAAAGGAATGGAATAAAATCAATATCCTTCTGTTCAACTGCTCACACACACACACAGGAACTCTTCAGCATGATGTTTCTCTTTAGGTTCTAGTGGAAGTCGATATTAAACACAATCAAATGTGAAAATACACTGATATTTGAGAGGTTTGTCACACATCCAAAAAGAGGCATCCTGTATGAATGAAAAAACACAAATTAATGGACCTTAATCAGGGTAGATGCAATATGATGAAAATGAATATGAGGTTTTTGGCCGCTGGAAATGTTTTGGATAGACACACATTTGGCATCAAAGTACACTTTTTCATTCGCATCATTTTAAATGGCATTTACTCACTGTTTTGTCATGACAGCAATAAAATCATACGGAGAGATTTCCCACCTCTCAGATGTTTCTCTTGAAGAGTTCATACAAAGAAAGAGAATCAACAGAAACTTAAAATATTGTGTTATCTGAACAAAAGAAAAAAAGTTGCGATAAATCATGAAAAACTTTTTTTAGAGGGAAACTGTCAGGGTTATGTCATTAATGTAGTAGAAATGTGAAATATTTTTTTAATTTGGTGCCTTCTAGACTGAGAAAACACAGATAATGTATTTTTGTCTCATGGGGATGAAAGACAACAATTCCCAGAATACACTTAGCTGCCCTGCAGGCTACTCTACCTACCTACTACCGGCTACTGGCTGGATCACTTGCCCACCGCGTTCATTTTCAGAAAACCAGTTCAGTTAGAGACACTACAATTAAAAACTGAACGTGTCTGTTCAATATATTAAGAGTGAGCGGCCACAGCAGGAGACGGATTACACATGAGCTGAGGTAATAGCGGCCGCATACATTCACAGCGTGTGATCAGTCTGGCACGTGTTCTGTTCATGTCTTTGGAAGCTTAACTTTCATAGCAAGTTCATTTTAAAAGTTAAAACACTCACTTTGCTCTCCACCGCTCCGTTTACATGAATCTCCGCAGCTCCCGAGCCGAGTGCTGTGAGTGCGATGTTGAAAACATGTGGAAACAGCGCCTCCTGCTGGCTGTAGTCTTTAGCCTCTGGACAAAAACTCCTCCAATGACGCAAAATGACGATATTTGCGTCATCGAAGGAATTTTTCCAGAAATAAAATACATAATTCTCTCGTCTCAGGGGGATATGAGGGGGGAAAGTATGACAATTCGAATATACTCCCGGGTTTCTACTGATACAAAGCTTAATGCTAATCGCTGAAGTAAACCTTTAACTAAAACTATTAAAAATACCTTTTAGTTTATTAAAAAAAACCTCTGAATTAAAATGTAAACATTAAATGAAAACATAAAAACCAAACATTATAAATGTTGCCTTGGAAATATAGAATTAAGTACTAAAACTACTAAATGTAACCCCTCCTGTTCGAACCGCCCGCTCCAAGCGGGACTCGAACCCGGTCTGCCGGCATGAGAGTCGGACACTCTAACAAGGAGGCTAAAGGCTGCAACCTCTAGCTTCAGTCGCTAGAGCGTCTCTTGAGATCAGAGGAGTGAGGTTTACTACAGCAACTACTAGCTGGCCTCCGTTACACTCACCCCTAAACCTCACTCCCATCCGGGTCACGGCACCATTGTAACAGGCGTGCTTTGTCTTTTACTGTTGTTTGGTTAGATGCACGTCCATTAACCCTTGTATATTCTGCGTTGTGTTCTTGTTGTGTTGCATGAAGGAAAGACGCAGACCACGATCAACTGCTGGTTTCTCTTTTAATGAAGACGAAACAGCAAATTTGTTCCTCTCAGCCAGCCTGATGCATACTGTACAAATCTGTACAAATCAACAAAAAAAATACATAAGGCTCTGTCACATGCAATCTCCTCCACACGACACACAGGTCAAGCTCCTCCTCTCAGCTAGTCTGGCGCAAACTGAAAGAAGCGCGTGAATGACGCCACAAAGCCTGCGACACTCTTAAAGTGACAATACAGGTATTAACATTATGATCTGAATACAACATCAAGCCATAAATATTGGCAAAAGAACACATCTAAAACATATAGGAAACTATGTTCATCAGGATTTGGTGACATTTCAACCGTAAAAGTAAAGATATAATTTCAACCTGGTTACATAAAGTTGAAATAAAATTAAAGCGGATCCAAAACAATCATAAATGCTGTATATAAATAACAGAGTATTTAAGCTGTCTATCACTACCAAAGCTTAATGACTTTCCTAGGACAGCATGATGAATCATTCTAGCAACATGTTAATTCATGTTAGCAAAATGTTAAAACATGCTATGAACATGTTAATTCATGCTAGCAATGTGTTAAAACATACTAACAACATACCAATTCATGTTAACAAAATGTTAAAACATGCTAGCAACATAATGCTAAGAACATGTTAAATAATGTTCGCAACATGCTAATTAATAATGTTAACAACATGCTAACTCATGTTAGCAATGTGTTAAAACATGCTATCAAAACACGCTAACTCATGCTAGCAATGTTAAAGCATGCTATTTCATACTAGCAACAATGCCAAATCATGATAGCAACATGTTAATCCATGTTAGCAGAATGCTAAATCAGGCTAACAACATGCTAATTAATGCTAACAACATGGTAATAATGCTAGCTACATGTTAACTAATGCTAACAACATGATAAAAAATGCAAGCAACATGTTAAATCATGCTAGTAACATGTTAATTTATGTTAACAGGTGATAAAACATGCTAGCAAAATGCTAATTAATGCTAGTAATGTTAAATAATGTTATCAACATACTAATTAATGCTAGCAATGTGTTAAAATGCTACCATGTTAGAAAAATGTTAAAACATGCTAGCAACATGCTAAATCATGCTCACATGTTAATCCAGGCTAACAAAATGTTAAACAATGCTAACGACATACTAATTCGTGCTAACAAGATAACATGTTAAATCATGTTAATGTGCTAACAAATGCAAGCAAAATGTTAAATAATGCTAGTAATTGGGTAAAATATGTTATCAATATAGTCATCAATGAACTTTAACTTTCACGCGGCTTTGTCAAGCTAACATCAAAGTTTGTTCCAACGAACTTACTCATCTAGTTTCTCTTGCAGGAGAAACGTCTGAGACAAAGCCGATCATTTAAATATGTATAAGCCTCTTGAGCTATAAAAGAGAACGCTCTGAGCAATGTCATGAGATTGCAGCGCTGGCACGTGTTTTTAATGCATAAATAAATCAATTCAACCAACGGGTTGGGCACACACGCAAACCCGTGCCAGTGTCTGTCATGCCACCGCATTCATGTGACGCTCCCGGAGGATGGCATTATCAACAATGCCACCACTCTCGCCATCCTCTTCCTCTCCTCCTCTTCCTCAGAGGCTCCCTGAAGACGAATGGACAAACGCCACACCAGATGTCACGATCCCAGAGCCTTCAGGTCCTTCTCCTGGAGCCGATCGAGCCTGTGTTTATTTCCCTTTTATTTCATTGGTTGGTCGTTTGAATGTGTGGTTGCAGCTGAAACAGGATTTAGACTGTTTAGCATTCAGCAGCGTGTCCCAAAACAACCTCTGCTGCGCCTCGCCTGCATGGGACACAAACACAAAATGTTTACAACATCATGTCCCTGCACCCGTATGTATGAATCAGGATCATGCGGTGGCCCAGAAAATAGCATTTGTCGAAAACTCAAAACAACATCATATTCATTAATTCATTGATTTAACTCATTTCAATTAAAATGTGTCTCTGACTGGAACACAAGGATGTATAAAACAACTCAAAACAAGATTCAGTTCAAGTGAAAGCATTTCATTCGGTCTCTGGCGGATTTCAATATCAGAAAATGAGTAACATCAAAACAAAAATCTAGATTTAATTAATTTCAAAACAACATAAAATTAATGGAATGGTCTGATTCGCTTCACAAATTTGACCATTCCAATTTCAATTCATATAGGATGTCTCTGATCGGAACACAAGGATGTGTCAACATTTAATCTATAGCGCTTATGCAATACAGATTTCAGAATCTGATACAGAATCAATACAGATAACAGAATCAATGAGGCAAACCATCAATTATGAGACTAATTCTGCTGCAAAGCAGCTCTAAAAAGACAATAGTGTCATTATTCCTCTCAATTCAGTTCAGTGTAAAACTTATTCAGTTCAATAACAGTGTGAATATTACAAAATCCATAAATTATGAAATTAGTCGAATCAGCTATAAACTAAAGCATAAAGCAATATCTTTAATCAACTAATTGGCCTGATTCAGTTAATTTTAAACCAGTCTCTACTGATTTAAATATCTGAACTTAAATAACTTTAACACAAAATTCAAGCTCAAAACTAAATCAGATTAATTAATTGGCCTGATTCAATGTATTTCAATAGATAATCTCACACAAAAACAGCATCAGGTTCAATAACTGGTCTCATTTAATTAAACTGAAATCAGGTCAACTTTCTTTTCAATTCAAACTTGTCTCCGACAGGAACATAAGGATATATTATACTGTACGTCATGTCAAGTCACATTTATTTCTATAACCTGTATACAATTCAGATTGTATATTTAACCCTCCGGTGTTCCTTATACTCCTTGCGGTAAGAAGTACACCTTCAGTGTGGTTTTGTTTTTTCAATAAAATAAATGTACTAGTTCAATAATATTTTTTTTTGAATATTTAATATTTTTAGGAGATTTCGTGGCACTACTGAATATTCTCTACCAAACCTCTGTAAGACTGTAAGGAATATACTCCCTGAGAAAACAAAGGAAATTAGCATCTGAACTCACTCTTGGCCCGTAATGCTCGATGTCTCACGACAAACCAGCGTTATGTAACATTCAGAAGGTCAGGTATACATTTCATTTTTTACTTCAGAGTATTTGAATTTATGTCAAGTCAAGTAAAGTCAACTTTATTTATATAGCGCTTTTAACAATGCAGATTGTTTCAAGGCAGCTTCACAGTGTTAAAAAGGAAAATAATGCAACAGAATATATTCAATTATCATTCAGTGACAATGTGGGCTTTAGATCAGTAATTAGATCGGTAATTTAGTTTATATGGTTAATTTAGTTTAATAATTTCATTTATTTGGATATTTAGTTGAAATTGAGTGTCCCCAACTGAGCAAGCCAAGCCAGAGGCGACAGTGGCAAGGAAACCAAAACCCCATCAGGAGACCTAATGGAGAAAAATAAACCTTCGGGGTGCCAGTTCTCCTCTGGCCAATTAACAAACAGCGTATGATTATTACTCTGGCAACTTTACAGGTCAGAGGTCATGATAGATCGATATTCGAAGGATTGGAGTAATCACGCTGGAGACAGGTTTTTTTTTTTTTTTTGAGGATTCCGTATTGATTAAACAATTATTAAATTACTATATACGAAAGATCGGAGTCATCACGCCGGAGATGGGTTTATTGAGGATGCCATGTCAATGAGGCAATTTCAGGGGGAGTCTAATTAACACGGTCTCTGTAGACACTTCAGGGTCATGTGTTGGTCATGTCTGGGTGCAGGTCCACCATCTGATCTGGATACAGCCTGGATCCGGTTCATTGCAGTAGACCTCCGGATAAAACAGAGAGACTATCATTAGTGTAGATGCCATTTATGTGTGGATTACCTTGATTATGTAACTGGCATTATATATTTACCTGACTGTTACACTTTGATATATTGACTAGCTCTGTAATTATTAACGATCTCTAGGAGGTTATGAATGGGTATAATTTCAACAAAGGGTTAAACAGAATTATTAAATGTGTTGTTAACTATTAAATATAAATGACCAAATAACCAATTGGCATTCTAATCTAAATTCAAAATTATGATACAATGGAGTAAGAATTAATTGGAATTAAGGAATTGGAATTAAATCCTTTTTGCCCAACTGAAAACACTGAATGCGCAATGGCCTTCACCCGCCATTGGGATGATTTGGCCGGGTCTTATACCTCTAAATTATGCAGCATTTATTTCTATATAAAATAATACAAATATTAGGGATATACACTATATTGCCAAAAGTTTTGGGACGTCTGCCTTTACATGCACATGAACTTTAGTGACATCCCATTCTTAATCCGTAGGGTTTAATATAGAGTTGGCCCTTTGCAGCTATAACAGCTTCAACTCTTCTGGGAAGGCTTTCCACAAGGTTTAGTTTTTGGAATGTTTGACCATTCTTCTAAAAGTGCCTTTGTGAGGCCAGTCAAGTTCCTCCACACCAAACTCGCTCATCCATGTCTTTATGGACCTTGCTTTGTGCACTGGTGCAGTCATGTTGGAACAGGAAGGGGCCATCCCCAAACTGTTCCCACAAATTTAGGAACATGAAATTGTCCTAAATGTCTTGGTATGTTGAAGCATTTAGAGTTCATTTCACTGGAACTGAGAGGCCAAGCCCAACCCCTGAAAAACTACCCCACACCATAATCCCCTCTCCACCAAACTTTACAATTGGCACAATGCAGTCAGGCAAGTACCGTTCTCCAGGCAACCGCCAAACCCAGATTCGTTCCATTGGCTTGCCAGACAGAAAAGCATGATTGGTCACTCCAGAGAACACGTCATCACTGCTCTAGAGTCCAGTGGAGGCATGCTTTACACCACTGCATCCCACACTTTGTATTGCACTTGGTGATGTAAGGCTTGGATGAGCTGCTCGGCCATGGAAACCAATTCCATGAAGCTCTCTACGCACTGTTCTTGAGCTAATCTGAAGGCTACACAAAGTTTGGAGTTCTGTAGCTATTACTCTGCAGAAAGTTGGCGACTTTTGCGTACTGTGCCCCTCAGGAATTTAGATTAGAAGTGCCAAAATCGCTGACCCCGCTCTGTGATTTTACTACTTCATTGCTGAGTTGCTGTTGTTCCCAATTGCTTCCACGTTGTTATAATACCACTAACAGTTGAGCGCAGAATATTTAGTAGTAAGGAAATTTCATGAATGCACAGGTGGCAACCTTACCACGGCACCACGCTTGAGTTCACTGAGCTCCTGAGAGCGACCCATTCTTTCACAAATGTTTGTTGAAGCGTCTGCATGCCTAGTGCTTGATTTTACACACCTGTGGCCATGGAAGTGATTGAAACACCTGAATGCAATGATTTGGAGGGGTGTTCCAATACATTTGGCAATATAGTGTATTTATTCATACACCACGCATAGAGTATAAGTGTGACTATTTTTTCCACCCTTTTCCAATCATGTGTGTTCATATAGCCAGTGCAACAAAAGTCACTGAGTTTCATACCATTCCGGTAAAGTAGAAAAAAATGTATTAATAAAACCAAACGTAAAAATCTTGGGTCAAAAGCGAGAGTTTAAAGTACTAAAAAGTAATGTTCTAATTTAAGAGATAAATGAGGAAAGAGAGAATCTGCTGCGGGTTCCTGAGGTGAGAATTACAGAAGGTGAGCGCCTGCAGCTGTGTTAAAACGCCCCTCACATGATTAATGTCCAGCCGTCTCTTACACCTGACAGAGAAGATGACGTGCGGAGAAAGAACGTGATATCTGCAGGCATGAATGTTTTCCATTGGCTCATTTCTGATATATTAGAACAGAATGATGATTACAAATAAATAATATATTATATATTATATTCCATCATCTCACCCTCATGTTCTTCCAAATATGCTGTTTTTTTTGTCTGTGAAACACAAAAGAAGAATTTTCACATCTGTAACGCTCCAAAAAGGACAGAAAAGGCGTTGGTTAATGAGTTTTAAGGCTTGTTAGCTTACACACATATTGCACATTATGTTGCCACACACCAAAACCAATGATGTTTGACATTAAAGCACAACTGTTGAAATAATTTTCATTCTTGAGTGAACCCTTTGAAGTCACCATGAAATCAAAATCACAATCCTTGATTTTTAATATTTCAGTATTAAATTATTTATCCGTGAACATCATTATTTGTTTTAAATTCATGTGCCAACATCTCTTCTCTGATGACGAGGGCGGGGCAACCTGTCACTCACATGAGATCCACCAATAGCACACCACAACCATCCAAACAATTCCCCATGGACAAAACCAAGCCTACCACCCTACATTTGTTCTTTTGTTTCACAAGCTATTTCATATAAATCACAATAGGGAAGTAAAAACTTCAGTTTCATGCCAACTTTAAGAATCAACCATTAGGTGTAAATGCAGAAATCTAGCAATACGTTTACCTCTTGGCAAATGTCATATATATGATAATTAACCTACATAAAGAAGTTCTGTCTCTTTTTGCTGTATAAGAGGGCGAATGTGTCACAAAAGGTTCTGGTAGAGCAAATTTAAAGTCAAAAGGGTTTCCTTTTCCTCCACGATCCCGCTGGGTCGAGCCACATCTGCCCACGAGCTGCTATGAGAAAAAAAACAACGGGATTCTGATAGACCACAGGAGGATGAATCATCCTGCCACTCACAGGGAACACTGACTGGATATTAAAGGCATATTTCATACTGAAATTCACTAAGGACCTAGACGAGTCTCCATGGAGATAAAGAAGCTGCAAATTAGATTTTTATATCTAAAGAACACAGGACTGATTTGCAGAAGGCCATTAAAAACTAAAAATAGGCACACCTGAGCAAAGAAATCAACTATACGCAAAAAAGCCAAAACATTTGTTTTGTGAATGTTGTTTAGCTCTTAATAAACTGAAGGATTTAAAGCCAACACAAAATCAAAACTGACTGAGCATGAGTAAACGATGACAGGTTTTTAATGAGTTTCTTTAAGCACTTCCCAAAGACTTCTGAAAGACACACACTGTCCTCAAGTGAATAAAAGTGATGAAGAACAGAAGGTGTGTTTATGAGAGAACAGCGATATGAAACTGAACAACAACACTTCACTCAGCAGACATGCTCAATATATACTGGCCTTTTATGAGACGTTTGACCCCATCGTCCCGTCCGCTTACGGCTTTTTATGGGTTTTTTGGCTAGACAGATGCATCTAAACCACGAGCAAACAAAAAAATACAGCTACATTAAACTATGATAAAACATCCCCCTTATACTGAACAGATATTTCACCATTATATCTACTGTTTTCCAGTATCCTATTACACGACACAAGAGGATTTCAATTTTTCAATGGTTTAAAAATAGCAGCAAATGCACAGCCATATTTAAATGCATGTGCATAAAAAATAGTAACACTTCAATAACTAATTAAGATATATAACTAAGAACTAATAATGAAATACTTCTAAAGCAATAATTAATATTATACCATGGTCTGTCTGAAGGGTTGATTCTGATTGACTGGAAAGTGTGCATTAAAGTAGGCATTTTCGGATTAGGCTAGCAATAGCAAGTTAGCTTTGAAAGCATCCCTCTCTTCAGAGAGTCTCCAAAGCCACGCCTCCTTCAAAACACATGAACGCACACAGCAGATTCTGCAAAACGACACGAGAGACAACATTAAACTACCTCATGTCTCAAAGCACATAACATTACCATAATAATAAATGTAAATGTAGCACCCTCTTCTCTCTCAGAAGTGACATACCTGAGCTCTTAGGGCGGGCACTCTTACAGTCTCTCGACTAACTATAAGGGACCTCTCTTAACACCCTCTGACACAAAAACAATTTCCTCTTTAACTACTACCAGGGGCGCTGCTCAGGCTAAAAATAAAAACATGGCTTCTGCATTTCCAAGACCAATTCGTACTAATTCATACGAGTGAATAAAAGGTGTCTAATTTTAAAACGATTTGTCTAAACCCACGTGATGGGTAGGTTTAGGGGCGGGGTCAGGGTTAGGTCATTCGTTTGACTTCATCCGAATTTGGTAACTCGTAAAATATGTAAGAATTAGCAAAAATCGTATGAATTCGTACGAGTGAGGTTGTATCAATTCGTACGAATTAGCCACCTCATAAAATTAGTACAAATTGCCGTGAGATCGGGCTGGCATTTCCAGAAAAAATTGTGAGTTTCAACCAAAAATAATAATTATGAAAAAAATTGTCTTTCATCAGCTATGACTTGTTAGATCTAGCATTCTGCCCACTTTAAAGGCATAGTATGTTGCATAGGTCGCTTATTCAAAACAAAGCCGCAGCTTGATGATGCTGTGAATGAGTGTGGAATCATGGGAGTTGTAGTCTTGACTCTTCACCTCCACAGCTGATGGAAAGGAATCCAACAGAATCATATTCATGAATGAGCAAATGTATTAAAGTTTTGTTAGCGTTACGGTAGGATGAAGCAGAATGCACCGGGAGCCGTTGGGAGCGAGTGCTAATGAGAGAGACTTGCGCAAAACACAGGTCTCTGAGCTTTTATTCTGCTTATGCTGAATTTACAAAAATGTAAATATGACCCTATTTACAGTCAAAATGCACATTTAAGTTAGAAGTGTGAGTCAGAGTATCACAAACTCCTTTAATAAATATCTTAAATGAAAGAGAGAGAAAAAATCTTGATACACTTAAATAAATATGAACTTAAATAAAATGATACCCTCAGGTGCACACTGGAGACTCTTTTATATATCATTGTAAATGTTTTCACAAGCCTTTTGGCAGTCAATGGACAGTTGCCAGGCAATATCCGACTGTTAAATTGAGTGGAGCGAAGCACTGTTAAATCATTTTAAAATCAAGAGACTCGCTTTCAGAGAGCGTCTGTAAGTGTGTGCGTCCCGTATCAGCAGATGTTCTGTCTAGCTCTAGTGACTGTCATTGAGGGTTCACCGTCAGCACACATGGTGTGTGAACGCAGTGACAGCGACAGAGGACGATGATGTCACAGATTTAAAGATAAGTGTAAAAGTTTCAGATAAAATTATCCATTTTGACATCATCAGGAAGCAAAAGCCACGATGACATCATTAAAAACAACATCCCATTAGTTTGAGTCAAAAGGAGATTTTTAAACTTAATCTTAATTTCTTTAGGTTTTAACTCTTTCACTATCTAATTAATTAAAATCTGTAATTGATTTCACAGTCCAACATGTTATTGCTGAATCGACTTTGTTTTCATGATTACAACACTATTATTGAACTGAATTGAATCAACATTGGCTGAATAGAACATACTTGATTTCTGAAGAGCTGCTTTAGCTGAAGTGATCTATAATCAATGAACTTTACATTGTTATTGCACTGTACTCAACACTGAATTGAGCTGAATAAGGACACTATAGAGGGCATTAGTGCCCACCCCTTTTTCAGTGGCACTGGTTCCGGAAGTATTTTTTCCATTTAAAGCTGCAATATGCAACATTTTTAAAGTAAAATATACAAAAACCACTAGGCCAGTGTTATATATTTTGTTCAGTTGAGTACTTACAATATCCCAAATGTTTCCAACTATTTGTAAATCGTAAGGAAATTGCTATTTTAACCAATGAACCGGGACGGGTGTGAGGGAGTCGCCTGTCAATGGCATCATATCTGCGTTCTCCTCAGTTTCCGGTTTTATTTTGCAGAAACGCTTTACTCTCACTGCAGTGTGAACAAGTGTCATAGCAGCCGCCGAGCGAACGCACAGAGTAACGTCATAACACCGTTTTCAACACACTCAGAAGTATCTAATATGATAAACAGAGCTGCGTTACCTCATACTCATGATCGGAAGAGTGGAAATTGCACCGGCGACTGTGGCATAATAAAAGTCCCGCTGCTCCTGAGGCGAGTGTTGCGTTCATCTTATTAACAATCGCTCCAGTGGCATTGCTCAGCTCCCACAAACACTCGGTCCTGCTCTGCTTCATACTACAGTAATGTTAATAATCGCATCCATGAACATGATTTCTGCCCGAGTCCTATCCCGATTCTTTTCCACCGGCTGTGAGGTGAAGACCACATGTCCCAAGATTCTGCGCTCAAACTTGTCTTCATCAAAGTACGCCTTTGTTTTGAATAGGCGACCTCTAGCGGACGGAAAAGTTACATAGTGCACCTTTGATTTTTTCCATAGGGATTTTAAAAAGTCTTTGTTAAAGAGTTAAATGCCACGAACAACGCCAATCAACTACAAAGTGAATCACAACACTACAAACTTTGATTTGAAGCAAAAAGACAAAGGTACAAGACTGAGTACTTAAAAGCTTTAGTGAGGGAAAGAACTACAATTCCATGAAGCATTGCGAGCAGCATAATCAAATAAAAAACAATGGAGAAATATGAAACTACTCATTTACAAATGTTGATTTTTTCATATATATTAAGGCTATACACCGACCAGGATTACCATTATGACCACCTTCCTAATATTGTGTTGGTCCCCCTTTTGCTACCCCCTTGCTGTGATATCTGGCACCAAGATGTTAGCAGCAGATTCTTTAAGTCTGATTCACGATAAAGCACGGCTATGACCGCTTCACCCAACGGTTTTGTGCATCACAACACCCTTGGCAAACACTCTTAGCAACATAAACATGTTTGTTCTTAATTGAAATTGTTCATTGAAGCTTCATCCTGTATTATTGTGAGAGCGAGAGAGATTGAGTGACCAAGTGCATTACCTCTGTTTAGATTTAGCATATTCCTTCAGGTCAGTCCTATCATCATAATAAAAAATCTGTTTAAAAGTCAGCTGCAATATCTTGTCCTTTTAACAGTAAAGGGATTTTCTGTGCCTTGACTGAAGCTAGTCAAAGCATTTGTCAGTTGCGTTTTGCACCCGTGTTCACACAATTTTCAGTCTTTTCAATACAAAAGTCTTCTGCTGAGTGACTCACTCATAAAGACAGTCTTTTGGTGCGTCCAAGTCCACCTGGGATGTTCGTATTTACGAGGTGAGAAGTCGTGTTTACGACATCATGTGCGTTTAAGTCTCTTTGGTCGGAGCAAGATGGCGTATCTTCTTGGCAGTGGCGGTGAATTTCATGAAAATACAGTTTGTTAACTCTGCTTATATGAAGAACAAGGAATGTGCATCAGGTGAGTTTTAATCTTTTACGCTCATAATTAATCTATGAAGCTACTGTAAACGGTATCGTTATATATTAGGCTAATTGTTATATTACAATGCTAGCTTACTTTGTTTGAAAGACAAAGCTTGACAGTGTCACTGCTAAGTACCCGTTATGTTCAACTACAGACACTGCATCCGCCATGCTTCTCACTGACACGCCCCCAACGCGTACAGATCAGGGTTTAAAGAAAATCCCGAACTTCCCACTGGTAATTACGACTTCGTGGCGGCTTTCATGTGCGTTCAACTCGTAAATACGATCTTTACACTTGAACGCACCATTAGCCACCATCTAATGGCGTAATAATGTAGTGTTTTTTTCTCTGGCGGAAGGAAGGCTTTTAGTGATTTTCCTTCATCAAAAGTTGCAATGATACATATATTGTGGCTTTAATATTTGTATTGTGTGGTAACCATTTTATAAAAGCAATATGCCCTGTGAAGCCATGTGAATTAATATGGGCGCTGTTACGCACGACGCGCAGCGGCTTCTTGGGGAGTATTGCTATATTTTTTCTTTAAGGAGAAAAGTTTACTTCCAGAACCCGACTGTTGCCCTCTATTGTCATCTGTAGAGTTGCACTTACCAGAGGAATATGAATTCAGGAATTTTCCAGTTCAGAACTAAAACACGGAAAGCCACAGTCACGACTAAATCTGAGGGAATGCCGTGAAACAGCGCAGCAGACAGTCACATCTCCTTTGAACCACATTCAGACACGCTTTCAGCGCGTGCCATCCGCTCATATTAAACTCCCACACATCATGTCAGACAAACAAAACAATGGCTTGATTTCCTGGACACATCAGCGAGGGCTCGGGCTGTAGATGCCATGGTTACCGTCACCCCCGAAACTCTTTGCTTGTTATTCTGTCATTTATACAGCCAGCAGCTCCAGTGTCAATATCTTCTGGCACAGACGTCCTGACAGTGTGATAAAATACCTGTCGCAGGTGTCAAGCGATGGCTTCTTGAAGACACAATCTTCACGCATGGCAGATATTATAGAACGACCTGTTATATGTTGAGCGGTGACACTAATGGAATGGGGATGTTACCGTGGAGACGAGCACGATCTCATCCTATGGCTTATAATGGAAGCTGCCCGATAATGTCAGAATGGAACATTATATAGCCTAGTAATAACCACTGACTCCTGAAGCTCATTTGTAATATTCACGATTCATGTCGATTCCTCCTGAGGCAAACTGCATGTGTTTGTGTTTAGTGCTAGTTTGTGCAATCAAGTTTTTTCATTATTATTTTTTATATCAGAGCGTCTACAGATTCTGATTTACTGTTTAGCTGCGAGCCCTGAATGTAATGAGCACTAGGGGAAATTTCATGTTTTAATTTTGTTGACATTCGTCTTCTATTCCACAGCGTGTTGATAATATTCACAGAGATAATTCAATTGAAAAGCTACTACATGAAAAGGTCATTTCCAAACTGAGCCCATTTTGAAAATCTAATTTTTTTATGCCTGCGTCCTTTTTATTTTCCTTGCAAAGGTGAAAAATATTCTGTACAGAAAGCGAGTGAATCACACTAAACATTTCCAGGTTACAGTTTATCTCAAAAGAAAGAAGAAAATAATTATATATACACTCATCTAAAGGATTATTAGGAACAACATACTAATACTGTGTTTGACCCCCTTTCGCCTTCAGAACTGCCTTAATTCTACGTGGCATTGATTCAACAAGGTGCTGAAAGCATTCTTTAAAAATGTTGGCCCATATTGATTGGACATGGTGCATTATCCTGCTGGAAGTAGCCATCAGAGGATGGGTACATGGTGTTCATAAAGGGATGGACATGGTCAGAAACAATGCTCAGGTAGGCCGTGGCACTTAAAGGATGCCCAATTGGCACTAAGGGGCCTAAAGTGTGCCAAGAAAACATCCCCCACACCATTACACCACCACCACCAGCCTGCACAGTGGTAACAAGGCATGATGGATCCATGTTCTCATTCTGTTTACGCCAAATTCTGACTCTACCATCTGAATGTCTCAACAGAAATCGAGGACTCATCAGACCAGGCAACATTTTTCCAGTCTTCAACTGTCCAATTTTGGTGAGCTTGTGCAAATTGTAGCCTCTTTTTCCTATTTGTAGGGGAGATGAGTGGTACCCGGTGGGGTGTTCTGCTGTTGTAGCCCATCCGCCTCAAGGTTGTGCGTGTTGTGGCTTCACAAATGCTTTACTGCATACCTCGGTTGTAACGAGTGGTCATTTCAGTCAAAAGTTGCTCTTCTATCAGCTTGAATCAGTCGGCCCATTCTCCTCTGACCTCTAGCATCAACAAGGCATTTTCGCCCCCAGGACTGCCGCATACTGGATGTTTTTCCCTTTTCACACCATTCTTTGTAAACTCTAGAAATGGTTGTGTGTGAAAATCCCAGTAACTGAGCAGATTGTGAAATACTCAGACCAGCCCGTCTGGCACCAATAACCATGCCACGCTCAAAATTGCTTAAATCACCTTTCTTTCCCATTCTGACATTCAGTTTGGAGTTCAGGAGATTGTCTTGACCAGGACCACATCCCTAAATGCATTGAAGCAACTGCCATGTGATTGGTTGATTAGATAATTGCATTAATGAGAATCCTCTGATGGCTACTTCCAGCAGGATAATGCACCATGCCACAAAGCTCGAATCATTTCAAATAATATTAATGGAGAGAATTCAATTTTAAAGCTACAATATTTTCTGTAAAAAATGTCAAATTGAATAAATGAACACAGTCAAACTAAGACCATTTAAAACTTTTAATTTTAATCATAAATAGCACAATATTTTGCTCAGTCATGTGTTTCCTTGTACAAGTGACAAACACACTTTCTGAACATATGTGTTTTTAATTAATTTACCATTAGTGAAACAAAAATGAATACATTCAGATAAATCTAAACTCTTACTGTAAAACTATTAAAGGTGCACATGTCATGTAAACATTCTCTTTCTCTGACGTTAGTCTTTGTGAGCAAGAGTTTTATACAGGCAAAGTCTTCAATAAAAGTCTAAAAATACTGTAGTGTGGGTGTGTCTGTGCGTGCGTGTGTATGGTCCAAACCCTATGTTATGAGGACAAAATGTATGTGTGTGTGTGTGTGTGTGTGTGTGTGCGTATGTGTGTGTGAATCTCACAAAACCTGACAAGAGCATGTCTGGGTCATTTACCATACACCACAATTTAAAGAAAAAATGTAATCCTATTCTGCACATTAAAATTCAAAACATATTAAATTGAAATATATTACAGTATAAATATTATTTAAAATATATTTAAAAAGCTTTAAAACAAAAATTGTTGCATACTCCAAAATAAATAAAATATTGCACATTAAAATTCAAAATATATTAAAATGATTATATATACTGTATATATATATATATATATATATATATATATATATATATATATATATATATATATATATATATATATATATATATATATATATACATACATACATACATACATAGATGTGTGTGTGTGTGTGTGTGTGTGTAGTCTCTTCTGCTCACCAAGGCTGCATTTGTTATAAAAAAAGCTGTAATATTGTAAAATATATTTAAAATGTAAAATAACTGTTCTCTTTTAATACATTTTAAAATGTTATTTATTCCTGTGATGGCATTTCTCAATTTTGAGCATCACTATCCCCGTCTTCAGTGTCACATGATCCTTCAGGAATCATTCTAATATGATGATTTGCTGCTCAAGCAACATTTATGATTATTATCAATGTTGTGTTTTTTTAGGATTCTTTGATGAATAGAAAGTTCAAACGAACAGTATTTATCTGAAATAGAAAGCTTTTGTAACATTGTACTATACCGTTCAACATTTTTGGGTCAGAATTTGTATTTATTAATTCTTTGGGAGAGAACTTAAAGAAATGAATACATTTATTCAATAAGGATGCATTAAATTGATCAAGTGACAGTATAGACATTTATAATGTTGCAAAGGCTTTATATTTCAGAAAAATACTGTTCTTTTGAACTTTCTATTCATTAAATAATCCTGAAAAAAAATTGTACACAACTGTTTTCAACATTGGTAATAATCATAAATGTTTCTTGAGCAGCAAATCATCATATCAGAATGATTTCTGAAGGATCATGTGACACTGGAGACTGGAGGAATGATGCTGGAAATTCAGATTTGATCACAGGAATACATTACATTAAAAAATATATTAAAATAGAAAAAAGTTATTTTTAATTGTTAAAATAATGAATCAAATAAATGCAGCCTTGGTGAGCAGAAGAGACTTCTTTAAAAACATTTTAAAAATCTTACCGTTCTAAAACTTTTGACCGGTAGTGTATATACTGTATATAATATTAATTAAATTATATTAAAATGCATTAAGATTAAAATGTCCAGGTGTCATACACAAAAATAAAAATAAAACAATATAACATCATATTTCTTTATTCAAAATATAATTTATTTTTCTTTCGATCTTTGGGAGAAATATGTTTTTATTTTTTGTGAGATTCACCCGTGTGTTTATGTGTGTGTGTGTTAATTAGACGGCCTGTACGGTAAAGAGGAAATGATGTTTATGTACATTCTCTGTGTTCCTGCCAATTTCACTCATACTTAAATGATCAAAACATTTTGATATGAAATCATGTCATAAATGGCAACATCACAGTGTTTTCATCTACTGTTTTCCTTTTCTCTGTATATTTCTCTCCAGCGAGATACGATCTCAGAACAGGAAATGACTCTTAAGGGAGGTGATATCCCAGAATGCACTGCATACCTGCTGTGAGCCCTCGTTTAGTCTCTGTTTGTCTGTTTTCCATCATCGCTCGCTCTCTCTTCAGGACGATGTTCAGTGTCTGAGTGAATTCTGTACAGAGTTCAACAGAAGTCTTGTCCCGTTCAATCACTTCCTCCAGAAAGGGTTGAATCAAACCAATCACATCATCACAACATTCAATTCACCTCATGATGTCATCCAGTCAGCCTGGGGAACTAAAGCGGTTTCACTACTCTTTTTTTCCATTATTTTACACAAACATCCATTATTTTACTAACATTAAAAATGTCTGAATGTGATTCACTTGATCAAGTGCAAAAAAATATTTTTTAAAGTTGCATATAAAACAGATTACTGGAATACATTTTACAAGAAAATACTGTTTCAGTCTTCAAATTTTCATGTTTAATACTTTGGGTCCTGTTTTAACGATCTGAGCACGATCTGTTTGGGGCGTAATGCAATAAACCAATCAGAGTCTCATCTCCCATTCCCTTTAAAAGCCAGTTACGCTCACACCATGGTGGATTCGCTATTTACATGGAGGAATTTGCACGCTTAAAGACTGAACGCTTCTCCAGAGGGGAATCCTTTTATTTTTTAATATTTAAAAATGTTTGTGTGCTGCTGCGCATCCCTGTGTGTGTAATAAGCAGAGTCAGGGCTCGACATTAACAATGTCCGGGACAAGTGGATTGTGGCAAGCAGCGAGTGATAATGAGCTCCACCTGCGCGCCACACCGGTACCGTCCCGTTCTCACGGCCCCTCAGCCTCGCTGCTTGCCACATGGATTTTTTGAAAGAGAATTTTACTTGCCTGACCAGACAAGTATCCTGATTAAAATATAAATAACAAAAAATAACTATGGATCATCAAAACGTGAGAATGATTCTGCATTCATTTCGTTTAAGTGGCAATTGATAGTGAATAATAATATAAAAAATGTTTTAAATTTTAACGTTTTGAATTTTGACAGCCCTGATGTTTATGTGCGTTAAGTGATACTTGATTTAATATTCTGTGACTGATGAATGACAATCAGACATTTTTAAGTGTCTCAAGTGTCCAAACACTTTTCCTAAACTACTTTATACTGTTCGTCACGTAAACGTCTCTCTCTCTCTCTCCGTCTCTCTCGCCATCTGTCTGTCTCAAGGTTGCTTCTTGGCGTTCCTGCCGAACTTGTCACTGAGTTGTTGAATGAGGTCAGCCAGTTCTCCAGTGGCCTGAGATTTCTCTTCCAGAAGCTCGTAGCGCAGACTGGAGATGTCCTGCTTTATTTCCTTCAGTTCACCTGTAAAACACACACACACACACACACACACACACACACAAAGCTCGAGTTAGTTTGACACATGATTTGAGGTGACCACAAATAAGATGCTTTGCGGGTGAAATAAAATCAGATGGTACAGTGACTCTACTGGGTTTTTACCTTCGTTGACTTCATCATTCTCTCTGTCGACCTGAGCCTTCAAAACATAGCGCTTAATCAAACGCTTCATTATCTTCTGTTAGACAGATATGAGGGAGAAAGATATTGTCATTTTAACACGATCATAATGAACTCTAGTCCGTTACACATGGTTTGTTGAGTCTCTCACCTGATATCTTGTGGGGTTTTTGATGGGTTTCTTTAAGGTGTTCTCCTCTCGGCTCCTGACATTTGCTCGATGACGATCAGCCTGAAAATGTTGGTTACAAAACCTGGTTATGTTAAAAAAAAATGTTCACAGAATTCTCAGCAAAAATAACTACATCATAATAAACACAGATCAAACATAACATTATGACCAGTTGAAGTGAATAACACTGAAACACTGATTATCTCTTCATCACAGCACCTGTTAGTGGGGGGGATATATTAGACAGCAAGTGAACATTTTGTCCTCAAAGATACTGTGGTCAGTATCTATCAAAAGTGGTCCAAGGAAGGAACAGTGGTCATGGGCGACAGGGTCATGGTCGGCCAAAGCTCATTGATGCACGTGGGGAGCGAAGGCTGGCCCATGTGGTCGGATCAAACAGACGAGCTACTGTAGCTCAAATTGCTCAAGAAGTTAATGCTGGTTCTGATAGAAAGGTGTCAGAATACACAGTGCATCGCAGTTTGTTGAGTATGGGACTGCAGACCATTCAGGGTGCCCATGCTGACCCCTGTCCACCGCCGAAAGAGCCAACAGTGGCATGTGAGCATCAGAACTGGATCACGGAGCAATGGAAGAAGGTGGCCTCATCTGATGAATCACGTTTTCTTTTACATCACGTGGATGGCCGGGTGTGTGTGCATCGCTTACCTGGGGAACACATGGCACCAGGATGCACTATGGGAAGAAGGCAAGCCAGCAGAGGCAGTGTGATGCTTTAGGCAATGTCCTGCTGGGAAACCTTGGGTCCTGCCATCCATGTGGATGTTACTTTGACACGTACCTTCTACCTAAGCATTAGACCATGTACACCCTTTCATGGAAACGGTATTGTGGCCTGTCTGTTTTAGCAGGATAATGCGTCCTGCCACAAAGCAAAAATGGTTCAGGAATGAGTTTGAGGTGTTGACTTGGCCTCCAAATTCCCCAGATCTCAATCCAGTCGAGCATCTGTGGGATGTGCTGAAAAACAAGTCCGATCCATGGAGGACCCACCTCGCAACTTACAGGACTTAAAGGATCTGCTGTTAACATCTTGGTGCCAGATATCACAGCACACCTTCAGGGGTCTAGTGGAGTCCATGCCTCCACGGGTCAGGGCTGTTTTGGCAGCAAAAGTGGGACTAACACAATATTAGGTCATAGGTCATAATATTATGCCTGATTGGTGTGTGTGTGTGTGTATATATATATATATATATATATATATATATATATACATATACACACATTCTACAATTATTTCTACAATTTAAATTACATATTATATATTTAAATTACAAAAAGGTATTTTACAATATAGAATATTACATTCATATGCATATTCTATACACAATCTAATTCCATCCTTCACTCTGTGTTTCAGTGTGTTCTGAATTAGTTCTCTACAGACGTCAGAAGGCAAAAACCTGCGAGTATTTGATACATGTAACATCAGATTTCAGTCTTTTGTTCTTTAAATGACACTAGATTGAGTCTCACTGTCAAGATAATTTCCATTTAAAAGATTTTAATCAAAGTCCTTCTGTGCGTCTGCAGCTGTGAATCAGTTTTAAAGATGCAAAACTGCAGATGAGAGTGAACTGAGCTATCAGAGAGATGGATTAAACCAGACAAATTACTTTTACAGGGAACATTTGTTAAGTAAAAAGTAATAAGCAAGTACCCTGAATTGCATATTTTTAGTGTGTTAGTGTAAGTATGTGTTTTACCTTCAGCCGTGAATTGAGCATGCCCATCTCCAGCTCGTTGTCATGCCGATGACCTTTGCCCTTACACAGTCGTATAAGGCAGGACTTAACTCGGACGATCAGATAGTAGAAGGATTTCGGGGTGGGCACCAGGTTAAACGGAGCAGGCAGCGTCCGGCCCTCATCGAAATACGACAACCAGAGTTTAGCACGGGCAAACTTCCACTCCACATCAGCGTCTTCCTACAGAAGACCAGGAGATTGAACAAAAACATCAAAACGTAAATCATATAATTCATTTAGTGAGGTTGCTACTTCCATAATGTGTTCCATAAAGTATTTCAGCATGAAACAGAAAAACATATTAATATTTGATTTTGCTTGAGCTTCAGCAGTGCTGGCTGGTAACTGATTATGTGTGATCAGGATTACATAATCAAATTACAGAATTGCATATTCCCAAATTGTTTTGTCAGCCAAAACCATTTGACCTAAAATATTTACTTAGAGTATCCCTGAGATTTTAAAGTAAAAATGTCAATAATTTATCAACACATTTGCATGTTTACAGTTCTGTCATATAGCATAAGAAATGTACATTAAAAATCCAACTGTTTATAACAATTAATTATATAAATAAATATATACATTTTACAATTATTTATACTATTTAAAATTATATATATATATATATATATATATATATATATATATATATATATATATATAATTTTAAATAGTATAAATAATTGTAAAATGTATATATTTATTTATATAATTAATTGTTATAAACAGTTGAATTTAATTAGGTGTGTGTGGTGTGTGTGTATTTAAAATGATATATGTATATATATATATATATATATATATATATATATATATATATATATATATACATATATAATTTTAAATACACACACACACACACACACACACACACACACACACACACACACACACAAACGCAATTGTTTCTACAGTTTAAATTACACATTATTTATTTTAATTATATGTAATGTATATCTATAATATATAATATTACTTATATTGTATAATATTTAAGTAAATTAGAAAAATGTTAATAATCAAAATAAAACACTTGGACATTACAAAAAATATTAAATATTAATTGTATACAGGTCCTTCTAAAAAAATTAGCATATTGTGATAAAAGTTCATTATTTTCCATAATGTAATGTTAAAAATGTAACTTTCATATATTTTAGATTCATTGCACACCAACTGAAATATTTCAGGTCTTTTATTGTTTTAATACTGATGATTTTGGCATGCAGAAAAATTAGCATATCATGAAAAGGTTCTCTAAACGAGCTATTAACCTAATCATCTGAATCAACTAATTAACTCTAAACACCTGCAAAAGATTCCTGAGGCTTTTAAAAACTCCCAGCCTGGTTCATTACTCAAAACCGCAATCATGGGTAAGACTGCCGACCTGACTGCTGTCCAGAAGGCCATCATTGACACCCTCAAGCGAGAGGGTAAGACACAGAAAGACATTTCTGAACGAATAGGCTGTTCCCAGAGTGCTGAATCAAGGCACCTCAGTGGGAAGTCTGTGGGAAGGAAAAAGTGTGGCAAAAATGCTGCACAACGAGAAGAGGTGACCGGACCTGAGGAAGATTGTGGAGAAGGACCGATTCCAGACCTTGGGGACCTGCGGAAGCAGTGGACTGAGTCTGTAGAAACATCCAGAGCCACCGTGCACAGGCGTGTGCAGGAAATGGGCTACAGGTGCCGCATTCCCCAGGTCAAGCCACTTTTGAACCAGAAACAGCGGCAGAAGCGCCTGACCTGGGCTACAGAGAAGCAGCACTAGACTGTCGCTGAAATTTTGCATGTCATTCGAAATCGAGGTGCCAGAGTCTGGAGGAAGACTGGGGAGAAGGAAATGCCAAAATGCCTGAAGTCCAGTGTCAAGTACCACAGTCAGTGATGGTCTGGGGTGCCATGTCAGCTGCTGGTGTTGGTCCACTGTGTTTTATCAAGGGCAGGGTCAATGCAGCTAGCTATCAGGAGATTTTGGGGCACTTCATGCTTCCATCTGCTGAAAAGCTTTATGGAGATGAAGATTTCGTTTTTCAGCATGACCTGGCACCTGCTCAAAGTGCCAAAACCACTGGTAAATGGTTTACTGACCATGGTATTACTGTGCTCAATTGGCCTGCCAACTCTCCTGACCTGAACCCCATAGAGAATCTGTGGGATATTGTGAAGAGAAAGTTGAGAGACGCAAGACCCAACACTCTGGATGAGCTTAAGGCCGCTATCGAAGCATCCTGGGCCTCCATAACACCTCAGCAGTGCCACAGGCTGATTGCCTCCATGCCACGCCGCATTGAAGCAGTCATTTCTGCAAAAGGATTCCCGACCAAGTATTGAGTGCATAACTAAACATAGTTATTTGAAGGTTGACTTTTTTTGTATTGGTCGGATGAAATATGCTTATTTTTTTTAGATCATCAGTATTAAAACAATAAAAGACCTGAAATATTTCAGTTGGTGTGCAATGAATCTAAAATATATGAAAGTTTAATTTGTATCATTACATTATGGAAAATAATGAACTTTTATCACAATATGCTAATATTTGGAGAAGTACCTGTATATATAGTGTTTTATTTTTATTGTTTTAATTTTGATGACTTGATGATTTAATAATGATTATGTATTTACCCACAAACCCCCTGCAGTTTAGTAATGTTCAATGCACTTCATGTTGTTCATAACAAAGAATTGTTTTGTTGTTGTTGTTGCATTGTTGTTGTTCAAATCTATGTCATAAATGAGTTTGGTCAAAAGTAATCGAAAAGTAATCGAAAAATACCTAGAATGTATAATCTAATAGATTAATAACTACAGTTTTCGTCATTTAATTTGTAATCTGTAATGGACTACAATTTAAGTAATGTACCCAGAACTGTTTGTCAGGTATTGATTTTGCTTTAAGAATGTTTAGATATTTTTTATTCAGAATCGATTCACAGTTTATGGATTGAGCATACCTCTATTTCCTGGTAGGAGCTGTTGATCATGGCGATCAGCATGTTGAGAAGAACCACCACCATCGTGACGTTATAAACCCCATACAGAACGTAACCGATGTTCTCAATGAACTTATGATCATACTTCAGAACCACAGAAATCACCTCTGAGAGCCCAAATATGGACCAGAACAGAGTCTTGAAGCTCTCCTCAACCCTGTCAACACACACAGATCAGAGGGAAAAGTCATTGCTCAGATGCTCCGCTCACAAATGAATGGGGTGTTCATTTGAAAATCAACTTAGAGTTGAGTTTTTCCTCACTTTATATTCATATTTTGGTTCAAAACTTATATTTTGTTTTAATACTAATCAAAAATATTTATTTCCCCAAAGACAAAACCATACAAAGTAAAATATGTTTGGTAACACTTTACAATAAGGTCCCAAAGTTAAAGTTAGTTCATGCATTAACTAACTGTACTAACAGTGATCAATACATTTGTTACAATATTTATTAATCTTTATTGATATAAAAATGTATATTAATAATTGATATTTTTTATGCAGAGTGTTATTTTATAGTTTTCAGACAAACAGACCAAAAATGGTTTAAACCAGCAACCTTGATTCTCAGTTAGACCAGCATAAAAAAAATACACTCATATACTTTATATATAGAAACTTTTAGGGGTTCTCATTTACACTGAAGTCTCACAGCAGCCAATCACAGCAGTGGGTGTTTACACTGACATCTCACAGCAGCCAATCACAGCAGCGGGCATTTACACTGATGTCTCACAGCAGCCAATCAAAGCAGTGGGTGTTTACACTGACGTCTCAGCGCAGCCAATCACAGCAGTGGGCATTTACACTGATGTCTCACAGTAGCCAATCACAGCAGTGGGCATTTACACTGAAGTATCGCAGCAGACACGCCCCTTCAAATAGAGCATTCAAATCAGAGGCTACAATCAGGGTAGGAAAAATGCCTTTTATTTATAAAATTATGACCATTTTGGAGGAAAAATCGTACTAACATTATTCAGTTAGGAAAATAAGTATTTGAACACCCTGCTATTTTGCAAGTTCTCCCACTTGGAAATCATGGAGGGGTCTGAAATTGTCATCATAGGTTCATGTCCACTGTGAGAGACATAATCTAAAAAAATAAAAAAATCCATAAATCACAATATATTATTTTTTTAACTATTTATTTGTATGATACAGCTGCACATAAGTATTTGAACTCCTGTCTATCAGCTAGAATTCTGACCCTCAAAGACCTGTTAGTCTGCCTTTAAAATGTCCACCTCCACTCCATTTATTATCCTAAATTAGATGCTCCTGTTTGAGGTTGTTAGCTGCATAAAGACACCTGTCCACCCCATTCAATCAGTAAGAATCCAACTACTAACATGGCCAAGACCGAAGAGCTGTCCAAAGACACTAGAGACAAAATGGTACACCTCCACAAGGCTGGAAAGGGCTATGGGGAAATCGCCAAGCAGCTTGGTGAAAAAAGGAAGAAAATTTCAATCATTAGAAAATGGAAGAAGCTAAACATGACTGTCAATCTCCCTCGGACTGGGGCTCCATGCAAGATCTCACCTCGTGGGGTCTCAATGATCCTAAGAAAGGTGAGAAATCAGCCCAGAACTACACGGGAGGAGCTGGTCAATGACCTGAAAAGAGCTGGGATCACCGTTTCCAAGGTTACTGTTGGTAATACATTAAGACGTCATGGTTTGAAATCATGCATGGCACGGAAGGTTCCCCTGCTTTAACCAGCACATGTCCAGGCCCGTCATAAGTTTGCCAATGACCATTTGGATGATCCAGAGGAGTCATGGGAGAAAGTCATGTGGTCAGATGAGACCAAAATAGTACTTTTTGGTCATAATTCCACTAAACGTGTTTGGAGGAAGAAGAATGATGAGTACCATCCCAAGAACACCATCCCTACTGTGAAGCATGGGGGTGGTAGCATCATGCTTTGGGGGTGTTTTTCTGCACATGGGACAGGGCGACTGCACTGTATTAAGGAGAGGATGACCGGGGCCATGTATTGCAAGATTTTGGGGAACAACCTCCTTCCCTCAGTTAGAGCATTGAAGATGGGTCGAGGCTGGGTCTTCAAACATGACAATGACCCGAAGCACACAGCCAGGATAACCAAGGAGTGGCTCTGTAAGAAGCATATCAAGGTTCTGGCGTGGCCTAGCCAGTCTCCAGACCTAAACCTAATAGAGAATCTGTGGAGGGAGCTCAAACTCCATGTTTCTCAGCGACAGGCCAGAAACCAGACTGATCTAGAGAAGATCTGTGTGGAGGAGTGGGCAAAAATCCCTCCTGCAGTGTGTGAAAAACTACAGGAAACGTTTGACCTCTGTAAATGCAAACAAAGGCTACTGTACCAAATATTAACATTGATTTTCTCAGGTGTTCAAATACTTATTTGCAGCTGTATCATACAAATAAATAGTTTTAAAAATCATACATTGTGATTCTGGATTTTTTTTTTTTTAGATTACGTCTCTCACAGTGGACATGAACCTACGATGACAATTTCAGACCCCTCCATGATTTCTGATGGGGAGAACTTGCAAAATAGCAGGGTGTTCAAATACTTATTTTCCTCACTGTAGGTGCACCCCAGGAAACATTATAAAACAAAAAAACAATCAGTTCATGACATTGAGTCAAGAATCCTAAAGTTCTATATAGAACCCCACAGAACGTTTTTTCTAAGAATGATGCACTTTAAATAAATGACACAGTTGTTTAACTTTTTTCAGTGCAGTAACAACTGAGAAAGTTGCTGGCATTGATATATGCGCAGAGAGAGAGAGACCTTTGTTAATAGACTCTTGGTAAACCTGAGCAGTTTTGACCTCTTCTGAAACTCTAGAGGAGACTCTTGCGAGATCGCTAAGCGCAGGCCAACTTCAGCAAGTCTTCATTCGCTCATTCTGTTTTCTGTCTGCAGATCTTTGTGATTGTGCTGTCTTGTGCACAACTTGTGAAGGAGAAATTGTTATTCCATCTGCACCTGTTTTTAAACAAGAGCTGCATTCATGAGCTGAATGACTGCAGAATGAAGATGATGAATCATCCAGTGAATCAAATGGAGTGACGCTGGAGAACAGACGAGCAGAGGGTCTGTTAAATAATGGATTTGTGTTTGTGTTTTAATGCTGAACTCATGGAGTGGACACAGTAAAGGTCCCGCTCCCTCCGTGACGCTGTGAATTTTTACACAGGTCGCGTCCTTGTGAACGCTGGAATATGAATCACTAACGGAAGCATAACTAGAAGGTTTTTTGCATCTGGGTGCTTTACTTTTGTGGTAATTTGTAATTCTCATTAGAAAATTATATATTATAATATATAAATGTTGCAATTTAAATGATATATTATTGTGTTTTTCACATTAAAGGTATTGCAAAAGTTGGCGTAAATGCACCTAATTTTATAAATTTGGATTAATGGTCCTAGAAATAGTTTTCATTTTCTTTATGCAAAATAATTATGGTGTCTTTATTATGGTTTTGGGGTGAAATATGAGCAGGTCTTGTAAGATCATCACGGATATTCTTTCACTCTTGCATATAATTTAACTACAATTAAATCTAATCACACACTTTTCTATATTAAATATAATTGCGTTTAACTTTACTTCCGTTTTTCATTTTGAGTAATACTCCCTAACGTTTTCCTTCTTTTAATTTAAATCTCTCTGTTTCACGCAGTCTCACATTTATTATTAATATATCTAGATGTGGTTTAGAGTTTCTCTCTATCTGTAGTCATTTATCTGATGATTTCAGACAGTAGGTATATTATAGCCATGAGCAACTGGTTTTATTAACATGTAAATCATATTATAAAGAGAGTATTCAAAAAATAATCCACCTAAGAAGTTCTTCTGTATCTTCTGTTATGATCTTCTTCTCTCTCTCTCTTTCTATATTCCCTCATAAATGAAATCTCCTTGTCTTTATTGTTCTTAATTACACTTCTTTTCTACTCGTCTTTCCTGTTTTCCATCCATTTGTCTGACTCACTCGCTCTCCATCCAAACACACCGGCTTAATAAGAATAATGCCATCAAAAATGATGAAATGAGCTTGTCTTTTTAATATGAAACATTTTCTTTTGCGTGATGAGAGATAAAAACATCAGTTCCTCTGTCATTCTTCAGTTAGATGTTTTCTGACAAGATCAAAACCCATTACCCCATTTCAACTTTAAAATAATACCGTGATAAGTCAGCAATTATGTGATGAACATTTCAAACATGTTTAATTTTATACACTTGAAACCTGCATTTCGTCCCTCTGAACAAATGACACGCATCCTCAGCTCATCTGCTCATCGGTTCTCAGTATCGAACGTGCCCGAAAGAAACGGTTCTCAGTTTGGATTCAAGAACTGTACGCGCATGATCAGTATCAGCTACTCCTCGTGAGTTCTCATCAATCTTACACACTGCTTTACGTCACTCTTTAGAGAGTGATGAGTGATGTATGTGCGTGCGCTACAATGACAGCAGCTCATTAATATACTGTAGAACGGTGATTCAACTGTGCATTAAACAGTTTTATTGTACACCTTTCACCCATAAGTCGAGTATTCAGACAGACCATTTATGTTTAGACCAATTATGTTTATACCGGTATGTCCCTTATGTGCTATTCACTTTCACAGTGTTGCTAAAGATAGATCTTCATATTACATTCCTGCAAAGATGACAGAAAATATACTTGCAATTGCTGTCCTGTGGAAAAACAGGAGGGCGATTGCATTTTAGAAGATACATGGAGGGGTGATTGAGTGCAACCTGGACACACCAGTAAGCAGTGGGATATTTTGGTAATAACATGATCGTGCCAGAAGAATAGCCCGAGAACTTTATTAAGTCTGGAATCTCAGTATCATCTCGGGGAGCTTTTGTTATGTTTTATGCATGCGCAGTACAATGATCTTAGCATCTTCCGATGTTTCAGTGTGGACGAGAAACTTTTGGAAAACGCTTGAAAATGCTAGTTAGGGTGGAGAGCGTTTTGAAATTTTCAAATGTATTAATGATTAATATAGACGTAACCAAAGCCTCAGTGATATTATGTTTTACATTTAGGCATTTAGCAGACGCTTTTATCCAAAGCGACTTACAACATAGGAGTACAGGAAGCGATCGGTCATGAATAGGCGCAAAACGCAAAAAGTGCCTTAAATACCAAGTTTTGGATATTACATAGAGTAAGCTTAAGCTAGAATAAGGAAGGAATAAAAGAGAAGAGTTTTTTTTTTTATGATAAGTGTTCACGGAAGAGATGAGTTTTTAGCTGTCTTTTGAATGATGACAGTGATTCTGCCATCCGGATGGAGGTAGGAAGATCGTTCCACCAGCCAGGAACGGTGAATGAAAAGTTCTGGAGAGGATTTCATGCCTCTCTGTGATGGTACCATAAGCCTACGCTCCTTACCTGAGCGAAGGCTTCTGGTAGGGGTGTAGACTCGTAGGAGCGAGTCGAAATATGCTGGTGCCGAGCCTGTGGTGGATCCATAAGCGAGTGTCAAGGCCTTGAACTTGATGCGGGCATCAAGTGGCAGCCAGTGCAGAGATGAAGAGAGGTGTGACATGGGCCCTTTTGGGCTCATTGAATACAAGACGTGCTGCAGCATTCTGAATCAATTGAAGAGTTTTGATTGCACATGATGGAAGACCAGCCAGAAGCGCATTGCAGTAGTCAAGCCTAGAAATGACAAGGGCCTGGACGAGAAGTTGTGTTGCATGCTCTGTAAGGAACGGTCTGATCTTCCTGATGTTGTGCAGAGCAAACCTGCATGATCGAGCTGTCTTTGAAATGTGGTCTTTGAAGGACAGCTGGTCGACAAAGATTACACCAAGATTTCTGACCGACCCTGAGGGGGTAATCAGAGATGAACCTTGCTGGATGGTGAAGTTGTGTTGTAGAGTCGGATTGGCAGGGAAGACGAGAAGCTCAGTCTTTGCCAGGTTGAGCTGAAGGTGGTGTTCTTTCATCCATGCCGAGATGTGTGCCAGACAGCTGGAGATGCGTCCATCTACTGTGGGGTCATCTGGTTTAAATGAAAGATAGAGTTGAGTGTATCAGCATAGCAATGGTATGAGAAGCCATGTGCCTGTATGATGGGTCCCAATGACGTAGTGTAAATGGAGAAGAGAAGAGGTCCCAGCACTGAGCCCTGAGGAACCCCCGTGGTCAGTTGATGTGCTTTGGATACCTCACCTCTCCAGGCAAACTTGAAAGACCTACCTGTGAGGTAAGACTCAAACCAGTGGAGTGGAGTTATGTCAAGAAAAAACTAATTAGCTAGAGAATATTTTAGGCATCATAAGTTAAGACTTGTATCCTTCTCCAAGAAGGAAGTCAAGAGCCAGAATGCATCACAACGAAATAATAAAAAAGAAAAAACAACATGATAAAAGATAAATCATCATGAAGACATTCATGACCATCTCTTTAAACCCCTGCTTTCCAGGAGCCTGCTCTGCTCTGATTGGTCAGATGGCCCAGCCTGTTGTGATTGGTCGACCACTAATGTTGAGTTCACACTGCACGATTTTAGTCCCGATTTTTACTAGCCAACAGATTTCGTGAAATCGCTAACAGATTCCCCAAATCGGAGGCGACAATCATGCAGTGTGAATTATCAGAGACACAATCTAAGAGAATCGCAGACGCCCATGAGATATTTGGCATGCTAAATATCTGGACCTGTCTGCGATTCAAAATCTGCTGTGTGAAATGAGTTCTGACTGAAAATTACATCAGTGATGACCTACAACTAATATACACGGCAGCGGGAAGTTCAGGGAGGAGTTATAGACCAGAATATCATCAGAATAAATTGGCGTACGCAGCTTTACAATTATATCAAACAGAAACAAAGCACAGATATTTGCTTGACCAGCCACAACAGCAGCACATCACAAGATTCTTGCGGGCTATCATTTTTAATAACAATCACAGTCTCACGCATCCTTATCACTTCTCTCATGTGTTTGACTGTGAAACAGTTTGCGGAGGAGAGTTGTTGGTGGTTCTTCCTATTGTAAAATCATGCAGTGTGAACTTGGCATAACGGTGTGTGTCTGAAACCAAACGCTCATTAGCATATCTGACTTTCAGCTCCAGATGTTCCATTTGATATAAAGTGATATGGACAGTACCGATGGTGTCGGTATCAATCTCATCCTTTGGAAGCGCATCAAAATGGATTTGCTTTCATAGCAGAAACAGAGTCTTCTCGACATGAACAACATGAACCAAACTCTTCCAGTCTCAGGTACAACTAGAGTGTTTGAGGGCAGGGCAAAGGAGACGCTGTTCACACAGGCAGCCAATGAAAACCACAGGCTAGCATTATGCAAATTAGTTACAAACCTACATAGGTTCAAACAGGAGGTGAGACTGGAATTTAACTCATTTCGGCAGTTCAAAATCGGTTCTTTCTTCTAAAACATAACACCTCCGTTTATTGTATATTTTGATACTTTGCAGACCTTTCACATTCACAAACATCTATTGTCAGGAAACTGGAATGCAGGGGATTTTAATGAACACAAACAATCAAAAAAACAGGAACAAAATAACACTGAGCAAAAATACAATGAAACAGAGAAAACCTGCATGACATTAAACAACGACCGACAGAGAACAACTGAATCACAGAGGTATAAATACACACAAGGGAACAAGGCTAACAAGATAACAAGGGGAGTGGTGAATGGGAAACACCTGGGAAAACTAATCAGCATGAAAAACTACAAAACTCCACAGAAACAGGACACAGACAATGCACAGATATCCTACAACATAAAAGTTCCACAGAGTGCCAGACACAGAACAGCTGTGACATCTATATTACACACTGCATGAAATGTAATATTCAAAACAGCATTATAGGGTCACTTTAACAAATACAACTTTGGATTTTAAATGTAAATGTTAAAGTTGCCATTGATTAAGATTAAATGCGGTAGAAGTGTTGTTCAGTGTTAGTTCATGTTAACTAATAACTAATGTTAACAAATGAAACTTAAAACGCATTTCATTCAAGTATCAATAACAATTTTGAGTTACGATATTTGTGTAACACTCCAAATCTGTCACTGATAGGGCTCAATTTCAATCAGCATGACATCTTAGAAGACAGCTGACTGTGTAGGAGGAGGATGGCAAAGGTTTGGGAACGGAGCGATTATGATTAACCTAACAGAAGTCTACAGAAGAGCTTCAAATGTGTGTTTTATAGCCGCGTTTCGACCGAAATTACCCAGAAAAATTTGTCCCAGGAACTTTTTTCCCCAGACCTGCAGCTGTCTGCGTTTCCATCGCGGTCTAAATTAACATTAAGTTTCCTCCACATATAAGCTTAATAAAGCCTGAATCTCGTTGTCGGTCCATTGGTCGCATTGATGATTTGAATAGCAAACAATTAACAATAAACAAATAACAGACTTTTAAAAAGGTTGGTTGAAATAAATTGCTGCGCAGAGTCAACCAATCAAAATGCTCCGTGAACTCAACCAATCAGCATGTTCAGCGCCCAAGTCCCACCCCCGAAAGTTCCTGAACTTTGAAAAAGTACTACCTCGTGAGCAGGGACATTCTGAGGGGGACATTTTTACCCTGAACTTCATTTAGACTCTGGTCCCTGTGGTCAAAACACACAGAGTACCACCTAAAGGCCCTAGTTCCTGGGGAAAGTTCCTGCGATGGAAACGCGGCTTATGTGTGGCTTAGTAACTAGTCAGTTGCAGCAGGCAAACATGTCCTAAAATCGCACACAGAAGCATTCAACACGCTCGTCTTAATTATATATTCTTTGCACTGTTCTCTCTGCTTCTCTCCTCTGTGGTTCACAGAATAGGTTCACAGCGAATGTGTTTAAAGATGGAGGCAGAGAGAAAGAGAGACTCTTTCTGATTCATGTTTAGGTCATCTACCTTCCTTGAAACACACACACACACACACACACACAGCAGGTTCCAGTTCTGTGTTCGTTTCTCTTCTGATACTTTGCGCCCACAGACTGGGCAAGAAAACCATCTCATCTCTATATTTCTCTCTTTCTTAAAATATCATCCAAATATTAAAGAGCTGTAGTCTGACTTTTATTCCCCTGTGTTTACAGGAATAGCTCTCACATCTTCTGCTTCATCAGGTCTTTAACATTTATATTTAAATCATTTAGCAGATGCTTTTTGAATCGTTCTAGTACAACCCAAATGATTCATCTTAATCAAACCACTAGCGGACCTCAGGGTTTTTGGCTCAGACCCAGAATGCAAATGAGAGGGGAGGGGTCTTGGAAACTGTCCAGAAAAATGACCTATGGGGAAAAAAAACCCCACTGCATAATTCATACATTACATTAATCTACTACTAAACTTGATAATTCCATGTTCTTGTAGATCAATGTCTCGTTTTTTCAACATTTCTCTTGATTTACTTCTCTCTTTCTGGCCTGATAAACTGAGTGACATTTAATTAAACTGACTTGTTGAAGAGCTCTACACACACAAACACAATGGGGCCCAAAGTGTGCCAAGGAAATATCCCTCACACTAATTCAGCACCAGCAGCCTGAACCAATGATACAAGACAGGATGGAGCCATGCTTTCATGTTGTTTATGCCAAATTCTGACCCTACCATCTGAATGTCGCAGCAGAAATCCAGACTCATCCGACCAGGCAACGCTTTTCCAATCGTCTATTGTCCAGTTTTGTTGAGCCCGTGTGAATTGCAGCCTCAGTTTGCTGTTGGTCTTCTGCTTCAAGTTTGGACATGCTGTGTGTTCAGAGATGCTCTTCTGCAGAACGAGTGCTTATTTGAGTTACTGTTGCCTTTCTATCTGCTGAACCCTTCTGGCCTCTAACCTCTGGCATCAAAAAGGCATTTTCACCCACAGATCTGCCGCTCACTGGATATTTCCTCTTTTCAGCTTTTTCTCTATAAACTGATGGTTGTGAGTGAAAATCTCAGTAGATCAGCAGTTTCTGAAATATTCAGACTAGCCCGTCTGGCACCAACAACCAAGCCACGTTCAAAGTCACTGCTGTCAGAACCACGGTTGTCAAAGATGATAGACAATTAGCATATAGTTTGGACTGGCGGTGTGGTTCTGTACGGTAAACAGAACCAACAATATATTGCAGATATCATAAATATATATATAATATATATATATATATATATATATATATATATATATATATATATATATATATATATATAAATATAAAAACATAAACACACACATATACATATATACACTCCGATCAGGCATAACAATTATAATATGTTGGTCCCCCTTTTACTGACAAAGCCCAGACCCCACAAGGTGTGCTGTGGTATCTGCCACCAAGATGTTAGCAGCAGATCCTTTAAGTCCTGTAATGCTGAGTTCAGATTTTCAAACTGGTCGGATCACTGGTCTTTTCACACTGCATGACTATCTGGGGTAGCATTCAGTTGCTGCTGTGTTCACACTTCACGATATATTGGCGACAGGGGGTTTCACACCACATGACTGTCCAAGAGGAAGAATCGAACTACATTTCCCAATGTTCCCAACCAAACCCACGTGCAATGTGACAAGTACACAACGCGATATCACACGTGCATCAGACTGGAGTTCTCAAGCGAGAATGGAATTGTTATTAAAAATGATAAACTGCAGAATGTTTGCGCTCCAAATTGTCTGTGCGCTGATTTGCAGCAAAAAGGAGAAAAAGAAAAAAGGAGGAAATTGTTGGAGAGACACAGGATGCAATGACTACAAAGAGAGTTTGAGGTAAATAAATAATTTTGCAATGTTCTGCTTCTGTGGCTGGCAAATGTTTTTGTTTTGTTTCTGTTTGAAAGAATTGTAAATATATCTATTAAAATACTGATGTCCGGGTCCATAACTCCTCCCTGAACCTCCGCTGCCCTGTATCTTGCTCTCTCATTGGCTGTTGGTCATCGCAGATGTAATTTTCTGTCAGAACACATTTCACACAGCAGGAGTCTGAATCGGCAACAGGTCCAGATATTTAGCATGCCAAATCTCTCGCGGGCGTCGGCGACTCATTGGCGATTCTCTCTGGTCATGTCTCTGATCTTTCGCACTGCGTGATTGTCACTCGCATGCACGAGCACCGATTTGGCTATGATTCCGGGCTTTTGTGGGCGATTTTGCAAAACCTTTCGGTGAGAAAATTTGAGGCAGGGCGCATTATCCTGCTGAAAGGAGGCCACAGCCACCAGGGAATACCATTTCAATGAAAGGGTGTACATGGTATGCAACAATGCTTAGGTAGGAGGTACGTGTCAAAGTAACATCCACATGGATGGCAGGACCCAAGGTTTCCCAGCAGAACATTGGCCCAAAGCATTACACTGCCTCTGCTGGCTTGCCTTCTTCCCATAGTGCATCCTGGTGCCATGTGTTCCCCAGGTAAACAATGCACACACACATGGCCATCCACGTGATGTAAAAGAAAACGTGGTTCATCAAACCAGGCCACCTTCTTCCACCACTGTTCCTTCCTTGGAGCACTTTTGATAGATCCTGACCACTGCAGACAGGGAACATCCCACAAGAGCTGCAGTTTTGGAGATGATCTGACCCAGTCGTCTAGCCATCACAATTTGGCCCTTGTCAAACTCGCTCAAATCCTTACGCTTGGCCATTTTTCCTGCTTCTAACACATCAACTTTGAGGACAAAATGTTCACTTGCTGCCTAATATATCCCACCCACTAACAGGTGCCATGATAAAGAGATAATCAGTCTTATTCACTTCACCTGTCAGTGGTTATAATGTTATGCCTCATCAGTGTATATATATGTGTGTGTGTGTGTGTGCGTAGCTTTATGCATTTTCAAATAATTCTGCAAAATCCTTGACTGACAGACAGCCTCAGGGGTGACATTTTCAAGAGTTTCTTAAACATTTGTATATGTTCCCTGGTGAAAACACACACACACACACACACACACACACACACACACACACACACACACACACACACACACACACACACACACACACACACACACACACACACACACACAAGCTTAAAAAGAGAGAAATCCTCAAATTAACTCTCCTCACACTGTGCATGTTTTCTGATCGATGTGGTTCAGCTTCTGCCAGCGGGAGAGTTGTGCCTTTTCTCTCCTGGTTTGAGGACATTTTCACTCACTCTGTCCATTCCTGTCTGCATGTTTCCTCTGGTTCTTTATCTCTGGAGTGTAAAAGAGCAAACCCTGCAGTGTTGCTTCACAAAGAGCGGCTCCAGCATCTCTCTCTCTCTCTCTCTCTCTCTCTCTCTCTCTGTCTCTGTCTCTGTCTCTCTCTCTCTCGGCTGAATTCATTGAACAATGAAGCTACTTGAGCACGTTTGAGGATTCAGATTGTCATTCTGATTCTTTTTAGTGCAAACCGGCTTTATGTGTAAATTAGTCTCAGTATTGATTGAGCCTTATTCAGTAAACTAACACACTTTAACACTCAGAACGACGGCTGCGGCATGCAATTACTGACTTGTATAATGTCTGTAGTGAAACAGGCACTAAAACACAGATGGCACATGCAAAGGCATGATGCAATTAGTTAAACCTCCCCTCTTTCTCATATTCATATTCATATATCTATATCAATATTTCATCCCCTTCTTTCTGGACATAGGAATAGATTACCCATGTGTAAAAAAGCCAGTAGTAAGACTTTTGTTCCTGTACAAGCTTTAAATGCATAGAAAATCAGCCATTGATACATTATCTTATGCTCTCGCTTTCTTTTTTGTAATATGTCTGTGAATCTTTTGATTGTATTATTATAAGTTGATAAGAAATGCAATATAATATACATAACTATGTTTTCAGTGGTATAAAGACCTTACATAATGAACCGTTTTTATTTCCTCAGAATGAGCCATTTCTATCTCCATACACCGCGGGTCCCCTCACAGTGAAATCGCCATTTTGCGCCGCCATGTTTCTACAGTAACGGTCAAACTTCTCTACAGAGCGCTAGCTACTCTCTGCTGTCTCAGGCGACGACATCTTTGTCCTGTGTCGGCCACCGTAGCTTCTCTATGTGCTTCGAAAGGGAGGGGTGAGCGTTTGGGGAAGCAATTCACAACCTCACCGCTAGATGCCGCTAAAATTTACACACTGCACCTTTAACATGTTTTGTGTTCTGCTGTGTCATTCAATGTGTTGTTTTATCATACATCCAACATGCATCTAGATCAATCTCACAAAACCATCATTAACTAAAACTAAAACATTTTTTCTAATAAAAAAAAAAAACTGAAATAATGCTGAAATAAAATATAAATATTAGATAAAAATCTTAATTAAAAACAAAAAGACTAAACAAAAAACTGAAATGGCAACTAACTGAAATAAGTTGAAGTTCTAAAGTTCTAAAAATAAAGTTCTAAAAATAAATTAAAAAACAATAACATTAATAATAAAAAAATGACAAAAGCAAACATATACAATAAAAGCTAATTCAAAATATGAACAAAAAATATAATAGTATATAAAAACACTGTGGAGAAAAAAAAAGGACTTTATTTTCTTTACGCAAAAGGATAATTTCTTATGTTTTGTGTGATTTTGAGGTGAAATAAGCCCTGGATGTGCCATCGACCCTCCTCTCCAATTATTGCGCCTGCTGAGCAAACCGTCTCTCGCCCTTGACATGTGTCAGTGTGTTTGTGTGATCAGTTTGTGATGTGCCGCTGTCTTTCAAGTATTAGCTTTCGCCAGCACTTCTTCAATACTGTCCACTTACACACACACACACACGGTCCCAAGACAGATCATTATCACATCCACCTGCATCACACACACACACGAGACACTGAGCAATAGAGGGACTGCACACACACACACACACACACACACACACACACACACACACACACACACACACACACACACACACACACACACACACAGAAGTATCTGCACTCTAACCTTGAAGGCTTGTTAGCAAGCCCGTGAGTGTTTCCACATTGCTGAACCTCAGAACAAACTTACTGCTGTTAATTTCCCATGATTCACTGTTGCACATCGCACTGAACCAAGAGAAAGACTAACCCTGCAGTGAAACACTGGACGGAAACAACAGGGTTATTATCGTTAACTAAAGCTAAAACTATTAAAAAAACATTTCTGTTAACTGAAATAATCCTATAATAAAATAAAATATAAATATTAGTTGAAAAACTTAAACTCAATGGAAATTAGACATGTTGCCTGAAATAACTGAAATAATAAGAGTTGAAGCACTAATATTATTAACTGGAAATAAATACGCTAAAACAAGCTAAAACTAAAACAAAAATACATAAGACCTAAATAGCAATATAAAAATTAAAAAATACAAATATTGAAAAATATGAATAAAACTTATATATAATAAAAACTTAAAAGTAAATAAATAAATAAAAACTAAAATAACCCTGTGAAAACATCTGCTAAAAAGCAGCAGCTGACGAGTTTGAAAAGTTCACATCAGATAATTACATTAAATCCCATTTGCAATGCGGCAAACTCCCATAATATGACATATTTCAACTCTCAACTAAGTATTCAGTTGGGAAATAATGTACAGTCAAAGGTGCTTTCTTTTTAATAAAAAAACTTTTGCTATACTATTTTCAAAAAGTCAGCTAAATTATTAAAAGTGTGAAATATTCAGGGCAGAATCTGTCAACTATCTACTATAGGCCTACTCTTGAAATAAAAAAAATCGGCTTTGTCAGCAGAAACGTTATTTCAGAGGTGTTGATAATGATATGATAAAATGTATATGAAAATGCATGAACTGATCAAATGTGTAGTCTTAATGCGCCACAAGTCACTTTAGATAAAAGCATAAATGTACATGCAAATGAAATGTCCAGCGGTCAGGGGAAGGTGACAAGCACAGTCTGACTTCATCAAACACAATTTGCGTTTGTGCATTTGGCAGATGCTTTTATCTAAAGTGACTTACATTTCAAGATATACATTTGATCAGTTCATGCATTCCCTGGGAATCAAACCCATTCCATTGGCGTTGCTAGCGCCATGCTCTACTGTTTCAGCTACTGTGAAAATGCCTCTTTTTAATGCGAACTCGTATATTGCCATTCTTCAAGTGTTCTATTTACAGATTCTTATACCTCCGCATTAAGTTTCCGTCTGAGTTTAGTTAAGTTCATATGAGTCACAGAGTCACGACTAATGAGTTCCATATTCTCCATGTGAACTTTATCAAGGCGCGCTGGGAGAAGCTGCATGACGCTCTATAAGGAGCTACAGATGAGTCCAGATCCACACTGCCCTCTACTGACCGCACAACATGCATGACATGGAACTGAATTACACTGGAGTTTACATATACACTATCACACACTATGAAAGTAAAACAAATTAAAGACAATTAAAAAGTGTGAGTTCTCACCAGCAACGGAAAAACACACGTGAATTTAACACGGATAAAATGTTAAATGAATGTTTTTGAGGATGGTTTTTGCGAAAACATGGGGCTACTTTTTGGACTTCATAAAATATACATTACTGCGCAAAAGTCTTAGGCACTTTGGTATCTTCACACTAAATTTTTTTTAAGCCAGTTATTTATATATTTTGCTGTAGTGTGTCAGTAGGAAATATCAGTTTACATTTATAAATGAATTGCCATTAATTGTAATAATCCAGTGAGATTTGTGTTTGCATAAAGAGTCTGACAATAGTCTCTCTGCTCCACATGGAGATCTGATCTCATCTTCATTGAGTCCGTCTGTGATTACATGAAGAAACAAAAAACTGAGACAGACTAAATCCAGAAGAACTGAGGCGACGTCTCCCAGACACTTGAGGAACTCTTCCTGCAGAACTACAGGAGCAGGTGTAGGAACAGATGCAGGAGACAAAAGCCGTTTTAAACACAAAGGGTGCTCACCCCAAATATCCATTTGATTTAGTTAATAGAAGTTCATGCATAAATAAAAGCTATTTATGTTATTATTTTTGACAGCATTCTCACTTTAAAGCTTTCTGACGAGTGCCTGAACTTTTCCCAGTGCTGTAGTTCTGCAGGAAGGTTTCCTCAAGTGTCTGGGAGACGTCGCCTCAGTTCTTCTGGATTTAGTCCGTCTCAGTTTTTTCTGTTTCTTCATGTAATCACAGACAGACTCGATGATGCTGAGATCAGATCTGACCGGCTGCTGTCAGACTTCATGTGCATTAAAAAAACAACTACAAAAAAACTTCTCACTGGAATATTACAATTAATTGCAAAATGATTGTTTGGAAATGTAAACTGATAGCAAAAGATGTAAATAACTGGCTTAAACACTTTTTTCGTGTGAAAATACCAACCTGCCTAAGACTTTGCACAGTACTGTATATATTAGTGCTGTCAAATAGATTAATCGAAATTCAAAATAAAAGTTTATGTTTACATAATATATGTGTAAGTGTGTGTGTGTACTGTGTATAATTATTATGTATATATAAACACACACACATGCATGCATTTAAGAACAATGTGTAATATTTATATATAAAATATTTATATTTATATATAATATAAATTATATAAATATATATACAGTAAATACATGCAAATATTTATTAAAAGTGTGTATTTATATATATATGAAATATATATATATATATATATATATATATATATATATATATATATATATATATATATATATTACTAATTAAATTACCAATTTTTCTGTAATTAATCGCGATTAATCATGTTTAATAAAATTTTACATTAAAGTTTTTAATATATTTTTATATTGTAATAATTTCACATACTGCTACTGATGTTTTTCTTTCTCAATTGTAGCCATTAATTATAGCCATTCAGCATTAGAGTATAACTGAAAGCTAATTTTATTTTTACACTGATTAGGCTTAAAAGAATAAAACTTTTAATTCAAGTCAAATTAAAACAATCTTCACATAAACGCATTATAATAAATGTCACACTGACTTCAGTGGCTTCAATATATCAGGGCTCATTTCTTTTCTATTGGCCCTGTCAAACCGGTTCAGACTGGTTTTACTTGCCCTGTCAAAATGCACAAAAAGGATATTGTTCCTCTTTGTTTTTGACCAATGTAAGCTTGTAAAAAGGGCTTTAAGATTTTCAGATAGGTCTAACAGGTCTACAGAAAAATTGAATAAAGTTATCAAACACTTAATAATCTTCACTCATGCATAAATTATAAGTTAAGTATAGAATAATCCTGATTAAAGCAACAAAAGTTATTCAGTCAAGAGCAGTGAGTGATTTTCTCTTTTTCATTTGTTCAGTGATTATCCTTAAGGACAGACAGCAGCAGGTTTATTAGGCTGCTGTCACTTTAAGAGCTGAAGCACATGACGCAGATCTGACACGCATCACATTTTCTCATAACTCTTTACCTTCATTTAAGACTTCATTGAACTCATTTGAGACTATGCTTGCAAGAGAAACGTTTTGTGTTTTTGTCTGTTCAAGCGCTGTCTGAAGCGTGACAGTGCTTGGGTTGTGTGTGTGAACTGCGTTCTCTTTTGTGTCTTATCACAAGCGAATGGTTTCAAAGCATTTGCATGAATAAGAGCGTGATCATATGTAACGCTAGCTAAAGGACGATGGGGGAAAACGGATGCTGCAATACTTGCGTTAAATATTTTCCATGCGTTAAACAGAAAAAATTAATAGTGTGCGTTAATGCGTTAATCTTGACAGTATTAATATATATTATAAAATATACACCGATCAGGCATAACATTATGACCAGGTGAAGTGAATAACTGATTATCTCAGCACCTGTTAGTGGGCAGCAAGTGAACATTTTGTCCTCAAAGTTGATGTGTTAGAAGCAGGAAAAATGGGCAAGAGTAAGGATTTGTGCGAGTTTGTCAAGGGTCTGCAGTGGTCAGTATCTATCAAAAGTGCTCCAAGGAAGGAACAGTGGTGAACCGGCGACAGGGTCATTAGCGGCCAAGGCTCATTGATGCACGGAGAGAGCGAAGGATGGACCGTGTGGTCCGATCAAACAGACGAGCTACTGTAGCTCAAACTGCTCAAGAAGTGTCTGTTCTGAAATGTGAACTGTTCTGAACATCTAAAATGTTCCAAACAATATAAAAATCACCTCCTACAGCCCAGTGAGGTCTGATTTGTTAATGTTTTTTAGGGACGGTTTTCGGTCCTGTGCCAGGCGTCACACATCACCATGTTACAGTGAACCTGAAAGTCGTGTGGCTCTTCACTGATTCAGATTAAATCAGGCCGTCGGCTGCTTCACAGACAGCTCATTGATTACATCTGCTCTGCGGCTCTTATTGTCCTAAAACCAGTCTCCATCTCAGCAGGACGCTCTGTGATGTGCGCCAAATGATTAAAATCAACGCCTCCTCTCCAGCGTCCCTCTGACAGGCTGAGATACGTCGATGGGATGCCGTCACTCCTCCCGCCTCGACTTTCCATTTAGAGGCATCACGGAGGAGCGTAACCATGGCAATGCTAAAAGGGTTTCCGTGGGCCGTTATGGGCCAGTAGCTGGCGAGCTGAGGTGGTGCATCACTTTAATCAGCATGCTAATTTCCCACCTACAGCGCAGACACAACATATCACAATTAGGGAGAAACGCGCATCTGAAGCCACGTTACTGGCCAACATTGATGAGATCTTTTTAATGTGTCAATGTATTTTCTGGGTGTGCGATATTTTGTCTACGATAATAACGTAATTCTGTTTCTGTAATGAATTGGAAGCTGACATTGTAACATAGTCAAAAAACTGACTTAGAAAGTGCATGCTTTCACTACATGATGCACATCAGCAGAATGCAGTTAAAATGACCACAAAATTCAATTTACACCGATCTGAGAGGTGAAGTATGTTACACAGATTATCTAATCATCACGGCACTTGTTAGTGAATGGGATATATTAGACAGCAAATAAGCATTTTGCCCTCAAAGTTGGTGTGTTAGAAGCAGAAAAAATGGGCAAGCGTAAGGATTTGAGCAAGTTTGACATGGGCCAAATTGTGGTGAAAACTAAAACTGCAAAACTGCAGCTCTTGTGGGGTGTTCCCGGTCTTCCGTGGTCAGAATATATAAAAAATGGTCCAAGGAAGGAACAGTAGTGAACCGGCGACAGGGTCATGGGCAGCCAAGGCTTAAAGATAAACTTTGGAAGCGAAGGCTGGCCCGTGTGGTCCGATCAAACAGACGAGCTACTGTAGCTCAAACTGCTCAAGAAGTTAATGCTGGTTCTGATAGAAAGGGTTCAGAATACACAGTGCATTGCAGTTTGTTGAGTATGGGACTGCATAGCCGTAGACCAGTCAGGGTGCCCAACACTGAAAGCACCAACAGTGGCACGTGAGCATCAGAATTGGACCACGGAGCAATGGAAGAAGGTGGCCTGGTCTGATGAATCACGTTTTCTTTTACATCACATGGATGGCCGGGTGCATGTCCGCCGCTTACCTGGGGAACACATGGCACCAGGATGCACTATGGGAAGAAGGTAAGTGGGCAGATGCGATGCTTTGGGCAATGTTCTGCTGGGAAACCTTGGGTCCTGCCATCCATGTGGATGTTACTTTGACATAAGCATTGTTGCAGACCATGTACACCCTTTCATGGAAACGGTATTCCCTGGTGGCTGTGGCCTCTTTCAGCAGGATAATGCACCCTGCCACAAAGCAAAAATGGTTTAGGAATGGTTTGAGGAGTGCAATGAGTTTGAGGTGCTGACTTGGTCTCCAAATTCCCCAGATCTCAATCCAATCGAGTGTCTGTGGGATGCGGTGAACAAACAAGTCCGATCCATGGAGGCCCCACCTCGCAACTTACAGGACTTAATGGATCTGCTGCTAACATCTTGGTGCCAGATATCACAGCACACCTTCAGGGGTCTAGTGGAGTCCATGCCTCGACGGGTCAGGGCTGTTTTGGCAGGAAAAGGGGGACCAACACAATATTAGGAAGGTGGTCATAATGTTATGCCTGATCAGTTTTTGTCTTGTATTTATGACAGCTAAGCAATGTCACATGAGCAAACAGATTGTATACAACAGTTCAATAAGCAAGAAGTTAATATAGTAAGCTATATTTTAGACACAATGGGCCTCATTCATGAAACACGAGCAGAAGGAATTTGTGTGTAAATCATTCGTAAAGCCTACATTTTCGGATTCACAAAAATATTCGTATTTTTAAAAAGTTAGTTGGTAGGAAAGAAATGTACACCTGCTCCCTACCATGAGTAAATGGTGCTTAAACATTTGAACGTTCTGTTCTAATTTAGGCAAACTGATGACATTGCATTTTGATGCACTATGAAAGGCAGGCCTACCATAATAATATTTCAAGAGTTAATTTGCCCCGTCATTTTTTGTTGTTGTACTGTTTAACGTTGGGTAATAGGCAGCGCTCGTCACTGTCATTTTATACCAGGCTGTCCAATCACATTGGTAGAGGGTGGGACAAAAACTACACCGACCAATCATCCCACATAAACACAGACCGAACAACAATAATGGAGAGGTTCATACTGCTTTTTACTGCATTTTTAAATTCAGTAATATTCTTCAAAATGAGATACTAGTAACATATTACTGCCATATTACTGCCATGGGTATTCTGTATCATAGCAACCGAAGTATCTCAGCTGGAAAAACCATAGGAAAAAAGTCGCCCTTGCAAAGCGCTTTCAAGCGCCACCAGTTTTCAGAAAAGCACCAGGCATTTAGCTGGCTAAAAAATGCTTTGGTGGACACATTATCATTTAATATTTATTGCTAGTCATATGGCCAATTAGTCTCTAGCATTTATGCAAAATACTGGATCCAAACCTGAGAAAGAATTCCAGAAGTCATTTGCAGTTGTCACTCATGGGCGGGGATTATGCTAATTATGAAGGAGTGTGGACGCGTGTCCTATTTACACATGTTTGGAATTCATTAATATACACACGTTTAACTACCGAATCCGTGGTATACGAAGCATTTGTGAATCTGGTGAAGAGTTTTCGTAAAGGTCCATTTTATCCGCAAATTACTCAGAATTTGCTCATATATTTACTAAAGTTTAATGAATGAGGCCCAATAACATCAGTTTTTGCTCATTTATGCAATTGCAATTGTGATGTAAATAAATTATATTATTTAGATGCAGCTTCAAATATCATCTAGTTATCTACAAAATCCCAGAAAATATCCAGATATAATTATGTCAGTATCACACTATCACTACTAGTATTTTTGTCTTGTTTTCCAGTAAAAAATATTTAAACATTCTTTGCATTCACTTAAGAAGCACAATGACCGAAAAATTTATCAAAATGATATAAATTTAGCCCTAAAACATGAAAATGCCAATAAGGTCATAAACTTCCTTCAAATGGGGAAAAAAATTCTAGTTTGTTTGTTTTTTAAAGAAAAAACCCTACTTATTTTTTATATTCCTTTCAGAAAATAAGACCTAATATGAACTTCCTATGACAGTATAAGCTTCCAAAGACATGAACTGAAAATGCGCCAGACTGATCATCACGCGCTGTGAATACGGCCGCAGATCCCGCGATTACCTCAGTTCATGTGATGAATGTAATTATATCGAGCATTATATCGAACAGACACGTTCAGTTTTTAATTGTAGTGTCTCTAACTCAAACGATTTTCTGAAAATTAACGCGGTGGGCAAGTGATCCAGTAATCCAGTAACCGTGCCTAGAGTAGGGCAGTGAAGCAATGCGTTCTGGGAATTGTTGTCTTTCATCCCCATGAGACAAAAATAAATTTTCTGTGTTTTCTCAGTCTAGAAGGCACCAAATTCAAAAATAATTTCACATTTCTACTACATTAATGACCCAGTTTAAATACAGATTCATCTTCCCAGCCCTGAAGTAAGTAATTTTGCTTCTCATTAAAATGTGCATCTTGTTTCGTACATATTCATACTGGAAAAACATACTGGAATTTGTATTTAATTTTTTTACTGTAGGACAAAAGCCGACCAGCTTTTGCTGATTTCTCCAGAGGAATTTTAGGAGAAACATCTAGACAAGTTCTCTAACTGAGGTTTAGGGTCTTGAGGCTTTCTTGTCTATAATGAGGAGCAGTTTTGAGCAGTTTATGAGGCGTTTGAACCTTTTAAATGAAAGACAATGAAAGTAGCGGTGGGGAGAACGGCCCCCGTGTGAACCGGCGGTGCGGCTCATTCTGTTTGCTTTGAAATGAAGCCGGACCGCAGGGATCCCCTTCAAAACGAGCTGACCAGAACTCAAAAAACCCATTTGCAGAGCGATTTGGAAACGATTACAGCTGAGCCATTCTCTCATAAGCCTGACATATCTGTGCGCAGAATACAAATCAGCACTTACTCCTCCAAAACAGCACTCACACTAATGTAAGATGACAGCAATGAGAGAAAGAGAGAGAATATGAACAAAAGAAGGAATTGTAGGTGAAATTTTGACAATTCCCACAGAAGTTTGTCTTTTACCTGTCATACATCAAACATTAGCAGTTTTTTAATTGTGTATTATTATTTGTGTATTTTGGGTTTTACATTATGGCCCTACGAGGAAAACAGTCTCGTAAAGTGAATAAAAAATGCCTTGTTGCAGAAGTTGCACAAGTTTGTGTGCCCATATAATCTTAGTGAAAGTGGTAAACAGATTTGGCTTGCTGTCTGCTATAGAGGGGCTTGGAGAGCTTCGATTCCCCCTCTATAACAGGCAAAATTGTACAAAAAGGAGGAGCAGGGAAGGAGGAGGGATGCTGCAAGAACTAACAACGGGAAGAGGTAGGCTGCTGGTTGTATACCTTGGTATTAATTGGAAGATTAGATGCTGCATACTCCTCCCGAAATTACGTTTAATAACTTCACTTATAGTTTTCAGCAGTGGTTCTCAACTGGTGGATTTCAACCCAAAAACAGCAGGGAAAGCAATGCTAAATGCATGCCAGTGCAACTAACACTTTATTTATAGACACAGAGGAAATGCATCATAATTAAGGCGAAACATGCAGCCGATCACGAATGAGATCTATTCATTATATGAGATAGTAATGAGAAAAATATGGAGATCTTCACCAAGGCCTTCTGCTTGATGATTCTCCTGTGAAACGAGCCCAGAAACATTAAAGTTTCAGAAGAGAAATGTCTCAAATTGTGCTCATTATTCGCTAAGATAATAAGTCTCGGATCTTAATATGAACCCTAACATTTCTCATCAAATTCTCCAAAAATCGAATTATCTGATCTGCTCAACTATATCCTTACTATAAAAAACTATTTACTATTTTGTCTATGCTTATTTATCCAGAGAAAACACTTTTGTTGTTGATGTCAAAGGTCAAGTTGTCCAATTAAATTCTATGCACCTTTTGAAGCAAACCTATCTGTCACAGAAGCTTTTCAAGTTGTAGACATGGACATACACAAGATTCGACAAGGTGTGTTTCATGTTGTGAATTACTGGCTTCAGGAGAGACATTTAGATACCAAACACTCTATATTAGTGCTGTCTAACACAGACTATAAACCAGTTATGCTCATTTATAAATGTCACATTAATAACTGAAAATAATAATGGACAATTTGCAGGTCACAGTAACATTGATGACTAAAGAGGTCATGAATTGAGAAATCAACATTCCCTTGAGCTTTTGATTTATTAAAGGTCATGGTAATATAAGAATATCCTGTTAGTTTCAGAGCGGAAAACTTCATTGATAGTCAAAGAAAAGCTTTTATTGACACCAGGCCCAGAAAACGAGAGATCTCAGAATGTGCCAGGCTGTGACGTCAGAGTGTGGTGAAATACTGCCTCAACAGAAGCTGTAGCCCCGCCCACCGACTCGTAGGGCTGCTCGATTATGGAAAAAATCATAATCACGATTATTTTGGTCAAAATTGAAATCACGATTATGTAACACGATTATTTCACATGACTTTGGGAATGTGTTGCATTTATTAAAAAGAAACATTTCAAGAATTCTTAAATTGAAATTGTAACATTTGTTGTACTTTTTAAACTATTAAAATAAATAACATATTCAAATAAATGTATAAAATTATTCAAGTAAAAATTATAACCACAAATAAATAAGATCAACAATAAAGTGCACTTCCACAATCTCTTGAAAACAAGTAGGCAACATTTTGGCAACAATATATTCAACAAATTCCAGCAAGTAACTGTTGTCAAAAGTACCAACCTCGATACCAAATATTGAAGTTTTAAAAATGTGCCGCTTTAAACGCGGTTGAGCTGTAATCGTAAACACCTCTGACTGGCCATTGTGCTCGCGCTCATCGGATGTGCCTGTGATTGGCTACAATGATCAACGACGGCAGCGCTTGAAAGCACACGGAAGTGTTTGAAAATGTTTTGAAACCGGGAGCGTTTGAAAGCTCAAGCAGGCATCGACCAGCGGACCGGTAGGCTGATAGGCGCCTGCATTCAAAGCGCTCCGTGTGTCTGTGCAAGCACTCTGTGAAAAGCGCCAATGATGTATATTTATAACATGTTTGTGAAGCGCTTATCATTGTAGCCAATCACAGATGTGTTTGATGAGCGCGATGGCCAGTCAGAGGTGTTTATGAATGCACTCAACAGCACTCAAAGCGTCACATTTTTAAAACTTCATTACCGATTTGGCATCGACGTCGGTACTTTTGACAACACTAGTAATCCATGTAGCATGTTTCTGCTCGTCGTCTGATTCCTCGAAGCCAAACTGTTCCCAGACAACGGAGTTGGTTTTGCTTTTTTTTAAATTCCAGCGGATGATATGCACACGAGTCACGACCTGAGAGCGTGTGTGGCTTCGGGAGGGGCGGATGTGCGCGTGCGCGTTTCATTCAGAATGCAAGATAGAATAAGAGTGTACTTGCAAAACAGAACATGACAAAATAATCGTTTTTTCTCGATTGTACTATTTTGGTGATCGTTGGGATCGTTGGGATCGTTTCGAAATCGAAATTCAATTAATTGCACAGCCCTACCGACTCGTGCCTGACATAATTAACATATGGCTACGTGGAGCTAAACCGGATCGAACTTCCAATCAATACACATGCTGCAGAAGCTTCATTCGGATTTTAATATTATGAATGCATGGATGAACTTTTTGTTAATGAATATCTAGCTCACGTGGGGAAGACATTGCGCGTTTGTGCCTTCATTTCACCACGGATTCGTTTGTAAACACGAGACTGGATTTGCAGACAGGATGAGATTACATAAATGAATGAAGCAACACACTTATGTGAGTGTGTTTATTTTGATTTTTATATGTGATAGTATTGCATTGTTACAGATCGTTTGATATCTATTGATTATGTGTACGTGTCTAACTGAACATAACTTAGCACGTTGTCACATGTATGGGCCAGGGCTCTCAAAGCCCAAAGTCCCGGGGCTATGTGTTTTCCAGACGTGCTACCAGGTGTGTTGTCATGCTTTGATTTGTCTGACTCTGCAGTGAGGCTTGTGTGTGTGTGTGTGTCCTTGTTTATATTACATTGTGGGGACCAAATGTCCCCATAAGAATAGTAAAACCTGAGATCACCTACATAGTGGGGACCAGCCAGTAAAAATGCAGAATGTTTCCTGTGATGGGTAGGTTTAGGGGCAGGGGCAGTGTAGGGGATAGAATGTACAGTTTGTACGGTATAAAAACCATTACGCCTATGGAGAGTCACCACAAAGATAGTGAACCAGACATGTGTGTGTGTGTGTGTGTAAAGTTGCAGAAACATTGTTGAAACTAGATTGGACCGAGCAGCACAACACACTTGTAGCCAAAATATGACTTTCTGTTATGAAACAGGGCATTGGCATTTCCACTGTAGAGGACACCGGAACTTAAATCATGTTTATCAGGCATTTTGGGAGAAACAAGTGAATAGGGAAATAAATTTCAATATTCCTATAATGTATTAGATATTATTGTGAAAATCTTGCCAATTACGACTCCCATTATTACACTTCTTGTTTTTCATTATATGTTGACCCAAGAACACATTAATATGCAAATTGGATACAATGTATAGATACATTGTATATAATGGGGAAACCTGCTTATGGCCATTTTACACAGATATTGCATAAAGCAAAAATGGTATATCAAATCGTTCTGTTATCTTTCATAGTTATATTTAAACCTAAAAATGTATTGGTGATTTAAAAAAAATATAATCCCATTGTTTATGCCAATTCATGTCTACAAAGGACATAGCATAACATTAATAAAAATATAATTTTTCAAAATTGTTATTTTTCAGTAGTTTTTCTTATGCTCTAAACCAGGGGACTTCAGCTAAAATTGCTTGAGGTAAATAAATACTTTCTCACCGGCCGAGGTCTGGAAAATTATAGGCTATACACTTCTTAGCACTTTGAGATTCTTCGGAATGAAAAGTGCGTTATAAATAAAATCTATTATTATTATTATACCTAAAAACATGAATTTATACCTAAAAACAATATGAAACATGTCTTTTCATATTGTTAAAGCAAACATAGGTAATCCTTCACCAAATTGATCTCATTTTGATGTAGTTCTGTTATGTGCTTTAAGCTGCTTTGGTACAAAATATCTAAATTCAACCAGTAACCATGTCTGACAAATATATGATGAATGAAAAATGCCTTAATGAAAATACATAAATTTTTAACATTTTAACATTCTGCTGAACTGAGATAAACAATAACAATTATTAACACAAACCCCCCTGGTTAAAAAAACAAACAAAAAAAACGTTTTATGTTCATTCACATGTATAGTCTCTACTTAACTAAATGTATCTAATCTTGAACACTGCTCTCTTCTGTGCTTCAAATTGCACTGGTAAAATATCATTAGCAATATCATTCAGAAACACAAACAGGCAAAAATAAAGAGCCACCAGTGTTGCAAAAATGAAAAAGTGCAAGAAACATTTTATCTCTTAATTTCCACTATTCCTTTAAGTCCAGAAAAATGTAAATAACTTCAAATAACATTGCAAAAGGCTGAACTGAGTTGAACTTAAAAGACAGAAGCATAAAAATTCCTAGTTCCAAAACATTTTTACACCTTCATGTAAATTTGCATACATTGTCTAAACTTCAGTGGGAGAAATTGGCTCATTTATTTTCTGCGCCCTTACCTCGAACTGCTGAGGATAAAAGTGTCTTCAAAATATCTATGTTTAGCTTCGTAATGCCGTTTAATGTTTCCTCTTTTGACAACCGCAACAGACTCAGAGCAAATGAGACACACAGACCTCGTACAAGATGCAGGAAGAATAAATGCAAATTTTTCCACCCATTCATCTTGGAAAACTCTGTTTTCAGCGTCAACTTTCCTAATTTTTGAATTGTTTTTGCGTGCCACTTTCTGCTCTCTGTCTCTTCACTGCATGCGTGACTGCACATCATAGGAAAAACGGTTTTACTGAGCTGCCTGATATAAATGTTATTATTATTATTTTTTAAATTTAAATGGCATTTGGCATTTATTTATTTCATTACGACAAAAGATGCATCTCGTGGTCCGAATTCGGACCGGAGTCTGCTAGTTGGCGACCCTGGCTCTAAACAATGTAATGACATCAAAAAATATATATATTGACAAAAAAAAATTTGAGATATTGAGATTGCTTGTTTCTGCTTCTTCTCTGTGTTTTGATCTTGAGATTCAGGAGATGTGTCATAGCACCCCATATAACAGTGGAAGTAAGTGATGAAAATAATTTGTGTAAAAAAGTCAAAAATATTGACTTTATTCAACAATCTCTTCTCGTCAACGCCATTCTCCTTTGCTGTTCATAAAGTAAATACAGTGCAGAGCTCCCAGGTTCTACACCAGAACGCAGCTCATTATTGGCTATCTCCTGCGTCAATGAGCCGGCGTTCTGATGGACTATTTTAGCCTTCTTTACTACCTTTCTGGGCCTTGAAAGTTGCAATGACGTTGCTGCTTATGGCTGGTTCAGAGACCCCTCGGATTTCATCAAAAATATCTTAGGGGTCTTACAGGTTTGGAACGACATGAGGGTGAGGAATCAAGGACAGACATTTCATTTTTGGGTGAACTAACCCTTTAAGTAATAATAATTTAAAAAAATAAACGGTGTAATATTTGCACCACCACAAGCACAAAAACTGCAAAAATATCATGTATAAATATGTAGAACTCAGAAAGCATTGCTATTAGTTATAAGTTGTTCACACGTTGGCAGTAAAAATGTGAATTCTTACATATAGCCCCTTTTATATTAATTAGAATGTGTGTTAGTGTGTTGTGTGTGTGGTTGCCAGGGTGTTGCCATGGTTGTGCGTGTGTCACTCACGTGGTGAAGGCGGGGTTATATTTGGCCCCCAGGTAATACGAGTACAGGTTGAACATGCCGATCATAAACGCCACGAAGACCATGATGAAGATGACCATAAACTTGAAGATGTCCTTGACCGTGCGGCCCAGGGAGATCTGGAGCGGTCCGAAGCTCTCATTGGCCGGGAGGATGTAGGCGATACGAGAGAAGCTCAGGACCACAGCGATGGCGTACAGACCCTCGGAGATGATCTGAGGGTCTGACGGCCTCCACCTATTCCTCGCTAAAACAGAGACACACAGAGACATTCAATAAAATGACTGGTATACATTCTGTAACTGGACAGACGGGAGAATTTGATTCAGATTTAAAGGAATGGTAAAGTAACGTCACGTGTGTTCGGGTTTGAAGGTTTGAACTCAAAGAGAATCAGAAGGAGGAAGTTAAAGGTGGATAATGCTAATGAAGACTTTGTTCAGAGATTCTCAGTGAACACAAAGATCAAACACACACACACACACACACACACACACACACACACACACACACACACACATGTTGTGTTTCCATGTTTTATGGGGACATTCCATAGGCGTAATGCATTTTATACTGTACAAACCGTATTTTCTATCCCCCTACACTGCCCCTGCCCCTAAACCTACCCATCACAGGAGACATGCTGCATTTTTACTTTTTCAAAAAAACTCACTTAGTGTGATTTATAAGATGTTTTCCTCATGGGGACCAAAAAAATGTCCCCACAAGGACAAAAATTTGGATATTGCCATCTTTGTGGGGACATTTTGTCCCCATACCGTAGGGATTACCAGTCCACACACACACACACACACACACACACACACACACACACACACACAGTCAGCAGTAAAGCTGATTCAAAGATTTCACCAGCACACACACTCTTTTTATATATATTTCTATCTGTTCTGTGATTTCAGAGGCTGCGATATCACTTTCACACCAGCAGATAGCAGCATTGATAACAGACATACAACGGCCTCGGTCATAACACTATCTCAACAGTGTGTGTTCTGCATACAGGGAATATTTGAACAACCTATCACTTTATCTGAAGCCATACTGCATAACTTCAGTGTTATTTTAGCATTGCTTATATACCATTATAGTATTAGTTCATATTTTGAATTAGCCTTTGTTTTATATTTTCTCTTTTCATTTTAGTTTTAGTAATTTTGTTATGCACTTTTGCCATTTTTTAAAAACTTTTTACTATTTTTTTTTCATAGTATTTTTAGTACAACTTGTTTTATTTCAGGAAGTTGCCAATACAACTTATATTTTTTATTTAGTTTAAAAGAAGTAAAATTTAAACAAAATAATTATAGAAACTATGAGGACATAAAAATAAATAAAATTAAAATAATAAAACTGAATTAAAATTAAAACAAATGTAATACTGCTAAAAAAAAGAAGAAGAAGCAAATTCATCTTTTTTGCATATTTGAACCCTCTCCAGCAGTGACTGTATGATTTTGAGATTTATCTTTTCACACTGAAGACAACTGAGGGACTCAAACACAATTATTAACAAAGGTTGAAACATTCACTGACGCTCCAGAAAGAAACACGAGGCATTAAGAGCCGGGGGTGAAAACTTTTGAACAGGATGTCCACATTTTTGTTTACATTTTTTTACTTTATTAATGGCCTTCAGAAGCAACAAAATATACTTACATGTTTCCCGGAAGACAAATTAAGTACAATTTACCTTGATCTTCAAATTCAATACGTTTTATTGAGAGTCTTAATGCATTTTGTTTCCTTCTGGAGCATCAGTGAATGTTTCAACCTTTGTTAATAATTGTGTTTGAGTCCCTCAATTGTCTTCAGTGTGAAAAGATAAATCTCAAAATCATACAGTCACTGCTGGAGAGGGTTCAAATATGCAAAAGATGCTGGAAAACTGAAGAGTTTGCAGGACCTGGAGGATTTTTCTGAAGAACATTGGGCAGTTTAACAGCTCAGGACAAACAAGGGACTCAAGAACAGCCTTCACAAAACACACACACAGCCGTGGATCATCAGGGAACGACTCACAGTACTGAGAATCAATGGTTCATAAACTAATTCAGCTATTTTTCTAACTATATGTAAACACTTTATGTAAAATATCTTATTCAGGACATCACTAAATAAAAAATAATGCATTTTGTATGATCTCTTTCATTTTGTTAAAATTATTTACATTTTCACAGATTCTACAAGCTGTTCACTTTTCTTGCCACTGTATATATTGATATGTGTGTGACCCTGGAGCACAAAACCAGTCATGCATCTCACAGGTTTATTTGTGGCAATAGCAAAATGCATTGTATGGTTCAAAATTATCCATTTTTCTTTTATGCCAAAAATCATTAGGATATTAAGTAAAGATCATGTTCGTGAATATATTTTGTAAATTTCCTACTGTAAATATATCAAAAATGTATTATTAGTAGTAATATGCCTTGCTAAGGACTTCATTTGGTCAACTTTAAAGGGGATGTCGATTTCGATTTTTTTGCACACTCAGATTCCAGATTTTCAAATAGTTGTATCTCGGCCAAATATTGAGCTTATTTATTCAGCTTTCAGATGATGTATACATCTCATTTTCAAAAAATTTACCCTTATGACTGGGTTTGTGGTGCAGGGTCACATATACATATATATATATATATATATATATATATATATATATATATATATATATATATATATATATATATATATATATATATATATATATACATATATATATATATATATATATATATACATATATATGTGCATTAATAAGCTATAGTTAAACTATAGTTAATAGTGAGAACTGGACCCTAAACTCAGGGTTCAATTCTCACTATTAATTAGTTAACTTATTAGCATGCATATTACTAGTATATTGGATGTTTATTAGTACTTATTTAGGCCTTATTCTGCATGACCTTATTCTACATCCCTTAATCAC
>CM040932.1:15209756-15349756 GCA_023029165.1 Gobiocypris rarus | reverse complement strand
ATGATTTTGGCATACAGCTCATGAAAACCCAGTCATTTCTGCAAAAGGATTCCCGACCAAGTATTGAGTGCATAACTGAACATAATTATTTGAACGTTGACTTTTTTTGTATTAAAAACACTTTTCTTTTATTGGTCGGATGAAATATGCTAATTTTTTTAGATGAATGCCAAAACCATCAGTATTAAAACAATAAAAGACCTGAAATATTTCAGTTGGTGTGCAATGAATCTAAAATATATGACATTTTAATTGTATCATTACATTATGGAAAATAATGAACCTTTAATTTTTTTATTAAATGCCAATTTTTTGAGAAGGACCTGTATATATATATATATATATATATTTAAACAGAAATATAAGGAGATCTATACATTTTTATTTATAATTGTTCCTTGGAAAACATGTTTGGTTCTGAATGAAACAAATAATACAATATAATATGATGGATATAATAGCCTATCAATAATGTAATATAGTGAATATAATATCATATAATGATTATATATAAATTTAACTGACATTTCTCAACTGTATATGTATTAAATACCTTTATATATTTATATAGTTTAATATGTATTAAACAAAATATATAGCTTATATTTTAAAACAATATATGCAAAATACATAACAAATTATATAACAGTATACTTAAGTTTTATTCAGCATTACGGCAGAACATTGTGTGTGTGTGTGTGTGTGTGTGTGTGTGTGTGTGTGTGTGTGGACTGGTAATCCACGGTATGGGGACAAAATGTCCCCACAAAGATGGCAATATCCAAATTTTTGTCCTTGTGGGGACATTTTTTTGGTCCCCATGAGGAAAACATCTTATAAATCACACTAAGTGATGTTTTTTGAAAAAGTAAAAATGCAGCATGTCTCCTTTGATGGGTAGGTTTAGGGGCAGGGGCAGTGTAGGGGGATAGAAAATACGGTTTGTACAGTATAAAATGCATTACGCCTATGGAATGTCCCCATAAAACATGGAAACACAACATGTGTGTGTGTGTGTGTGTGTGTGTGTGTGTGTGTGTGTGTGTGTAACGTATATACACATACATACATACAAATTATGTTCTGATGTTATACTGAATTCTTTAATATAAAGTAATGTAATACAATATAAATATTTAATTATGTTAACACAATTTATTGTACAAAGCTTTATATATTAAACAAAATATGTTCTGATTTTTGTTACTGAAAGAAACAAATGTTATTTATATTTAAAAAAATAATAATAAAACAATGTTAATATAATAAAATAAAATGAGATAAAATAAAATATATTTTATTATGCTAACTGACATAACTCTCACCTCTGCCACAAAAAGCGTTATATATGTTCTGATCGGCCGTGCATGTCACAGCAATTTCACTTTCGTTTTTATTTTTCTAAAATATACATGTATCTAAATGAACACACAACACAGACTACTGTTTCATATAAAGCTAATTATAATTATTCTAGACAACCGTAATCCTAAACCTTAAAGAATGACAGTTAAGTAAATCGCCTCACACACACACAAATACACACTTCTCTGTGAACCTCGAATGCCCTTCCCTCTCCTCTCCTCTCGCGCTTTCTGTGCCACACGTCTCAAAAGACGCTAGAGTTCTTCCTGTCTGACGAGCTCTGATTAGATTTCAATCCCAAACCCTCCACAAAAGCCTTCGCAGTGTGTGTAAGTGTGTGTGTAGGGGTCTCTCTCAGCTGATATCTCTCTATGAGACAGCGTGTGTTGAAGTGCCCATCAAACACTGAGTCAGTGTGTAAATCCTCTTCCTCCAGATGGAAATGGAGTGTGTTTATCTGTGCTTATGCTTGTCTGTTTGTAATAGAGTTTGGAGACGTGTATGTGTGTCTATATGTTTATTCATGTATGTTTATGGAAAATTTAAGCTTTTACCCTGTTATATAAGGGGTCTTAGCATAGAAAATGTGATTTTATTTTGCTATTTTTGACATGATTCCCCATTTACAGAAACTAAACTGCAAAAACAGCTGCATTCACGATTATGAAATTAAAACCATGAGCTCATTAACACATGAAATATAATAGCATATACATCGATCACGCATAACATTATGAAGTGAATAACACTGATTATCTCTTTATCACAGCACCTGTTAGTGGGTGGGATATATTAGGCAGCAAGTGTTGATGTGTTAGAAGTTGATGTGTTAGAAGCAGGAAAAATGGGCAATTAGGATTTAAGCGAGTTTGACAAGGGCCAAATTGTGATGGCTAGATGACTGGGTCAGAGCATCTCCAAAACTGCAGCTCTTGTGGGGTGTTCCCGGTCTGCAGTGGTCAGTATCTATCAAAAGTGCTCCAAGGAAGGAACAGTGGTGAACCGGTGAACATGGGCGGCCAAGGCTCATTGATGCACGTGGGGAGCGAAGGCTGGCCCGTGTGGTCTGATCAAACAGACGAGCTACTGGAACTCAAATTGCTCAAGAAGTTAATGCTGATTCTGATAGAAAGGTGTCAGAATACACAGTGCATCACAGTTTGTTGTGTATGGGGCTGCATAGCCGCAGACCAGTCAGGGTGCCCATGCTGACCCCTGTCCACCACTGAAAGCACCAACAGTGGGCACGTGAGCATCAGAACTGGACCATAGAGCAATGGAAAAAGGTGGCCTCGTCTGATGAATCACATTTTCTTTTACATCACGTGGATGGCCGGGTGGGTGTGCGTCACTTACCTGGGGAACACATGGCACCAGGATGCACTAAGGCAAACCAGCTAGTGGAGTCCATGCCTCGACAGGTCAGGACTGTTTTGGCAGCAAAATATAACAATATTAGGTCATAATGTTATGCCTGATCGGTGTGTGTATGTATATTTAAAATGCACTGATGCTTGTCATGGCTGCAGTCAAAAGTAGTTATTAAAGAGATATTGTCTGGTTTGGACACAGTGGAAAGGTCAGAGTGAAGGAAAAAACTAAATTACCACTGTTTTTAGAGAAATAAATAAGAGAATCATAACAATCATAGCACATAAATTGTCTTATACTACAAACGTTCCACAACAGTGCAGATTAAAATGTCTTTAAAACAGCCGCGCAGAGAAATGCAGAAGATAGTCTGAGCAATAACACTCTTGAGATCATCTTCTCATCTGAAGAGTCAGATGAAGCTTAGAGGAACAGGAGAGATGTGGACATGTGTGTGTTTGTGTTACCTTGCTACAGGGCATGATCCAGTAGGCGATGGCAAGAAAAGGCAATCCAACAGTTACGCCCAGAACCGTCAAACACTTCACACTGATGGACTGCTGCCGCAGACCCGACAGATTCTCGTACCAGATCGTCAGCAGCTGCTGCTGGCAGTTTGGATGAGCCACAAACTAACACACACACAGAAAAGAGCAGGGTGACAAATCAGATTACAGCAGGAAAACACTCAATCTACACATTTTGTGCACTTATTGTGTCTCAATTCAGCAGCAGAATATTGAAACACTGTAGCCTGACGTGGTCATACTCAATTCTAGTCAGAATATGAGTCTGGTACCGCTCCATTGGGCATTGATTATGGGGCGTGTTTCAACCGAACCAGGAAAGACCTCAATTGGATAGACCTACAACCAATCAGAGCAACGGAGACGTTAGTTATCAAATGTCAACAGAACTCAACTGCACTGTTGCCAAGTCCGTGTTTTTCATATGTGATACATAGACCCAGGAATGCAAATTTTAGTAGGCAACCTTGCCAAAATAACGTATTTCTCCAACCAAACGCAATTTTTTCCGGAGAACCCCCCGGAAAGCTATTATTTTGGGCTATAGTTTTGAGTAGCAATTGCGCGACATTGCAAAAAAACTTGGCAACCCTGTCTGCACGCGCGCTGGATTAAGTAACGTTAGAAGAAAAAGATGAGTGTAAACGAGTATTGTATTGCCAGTATTGTAATAAAATAATTTAAGGATACACAGAGTACTTACCAACACGATCATCGTTTCTGAGAGAAATAGTGAAGGTGAAAACAAGTTCTCCGTTTAGGATAAGAGCAAATTCAATCCAAAGTGCCTTTGATGACGTGGATGATTACGATACTGTTGATCATCTGTCCATCATCGTCTAAAGCCGCCCTGACAATTTCATTGGTCCGAACAGTTTCTGTTCAAGCATAATAACTCCTCTATGGATCGAGTCCAGACCGAATTGCCCGAGCAAAAAATGTTGTGGGCGGGGCTAAATTCGGCTGGCATCCAGGCTAGAAACACTGTCATAGTGCATCACCTCAGAGTAAAACCAAAATTAAATGATGCTATAATACTGAATTATGATTAACATTATTCTACCAGGTTTTTTTATATATATTTTTTATATTATGTAAATTCAAATCAAGGTAAATGTATAACTGATAATAAAGGCATGAAGATAATAAAATAATATTCTTATTTATTGATAGTCAAAATTACAATTATTTGATAAATTATCAAATAGAATATGTAATATAATATAATAATTAGTGGTGGGCCGTTATCGGCGTTAACGTGCTGCGTTAACGTGAGACTCTTATCGGGTGATAAAAAAAATATCGCCGTTAATCTATTCTCAAAATTGGGTTGGGAGCTGGGTCTATACTACGCAACCTATGATGACTTTCACCGTGATATTTTAGCGCGGATGTATTCCTAGCCAAATTGCACTGTAGGGAGGGAGAACGAGTCTTCGAACCTGCGTGTATTCTGTGAAATTCCCACATCAAGCGTGAACGCTGGCATCCGAACTCGAGTCCTGACGAGCGTGACTGACATACTGTAAGCAGAGAGCTGTAAATCTCCTTTCTGCTCGTCGTCAGCGTTCTTTAGAGCATTTGCAGTACATCCGCGGCAGATAGACGCAAGTGTCATTACACTGAAGCTTTGGTAACAAAATCAACAGTTCAAAAACAAAAATATGAAAAGTTAGGTGAACAACGACATTCATTCTGCCACCTTCTCGCTCCTTTTGTTGCCAAGTAACGGGGTAAACAGCTGCTGCTTTGATGACGCAAACGCACCCCGGTTCGGACCCAAATAATATAATATGAACACGGTCCAGGGAGCAATCAAACTTGGGTTCGGTCAGGCAATCGAACCAAGTGTGAAAGCACCAGTCATTATTTGAGTAGCACACATATTGTGAATGCCTTGGGCAGAATTCAAATGAGCCATTTTAATCTAGATTAATCTAGATTAAAAAAATTAATCTATGCCCACCTCTAATAATAATTTATATAATTTAATTAATATAATATAAATATTTTTAAGTAACATTTCTCTTATCCAAGCTACACAAAGCTATATATATATATATATATATATGAAATACATTTATTAAATATTTATTTAATATATGTCAACTTACACACACAGGAATTGTAATTCATTTTATGCTCTTCTATGTGTCTTTTGCTCATCATTTATTTGACGAAATATACAGTAAAAGCAGTAATAATGTGAAATTGTCACAACTAATGTGGTAGTTAAAGGGTTACTTCAGCGATTAGCATTAAGCTTTGTATCAGTAGAAACCCGGGAGTATATTCAAATTATCGTACTTTCCCCCCTCATATGACCCTGAGACGAGAGAATTATGTATTTTATTTCTGGAAAAATTCCTCAGATGACGCAAATATCGTCATTTTGCGTCATCGGAGGAGTTTTTGTCCAGAGGCTGAAGACTACAGCCAGCAGGAGGCGCTATTTCCACATGTTTTCAACATCACACTCACAGCACTCGGCTCAGGAGCTATGAAGATTCATGTAAACGGAGCGGTGGAGAGCAAAGGGAGTGTTTTAACTTTTAAAATGAACTTGCTATGAAAGTTAAGCTTCCAAAGACATGAACTAAAAATGCGCCAGACTGATCATCACGCGCTGTGAATGCGAGATTACCTCAGCTCATGTGATGAATGTAATCTGACTCCTGCTGCGTTTGTGCCATGACATTTAATCGGCTCACTCACAATATATTGAACAGACACGTTCAGTTTTTAATTGTAGTGTCTCTAACTGAACTGATTTTATGAAAATGAACGCGGTGGGCAAGTGATCCAGTAGTCCAGCAGCCGTGCCAAGGCAGCGAAGTGCATTCTGGGAATTGTTGTCTTTCATCCCCATGAGACAACAATAATTTTCTGTGTTTTCTCAGTCTAGAAGGCACCAAACTCAAAAATAATTTAACATTTCTACTACATTAATCTTAACCCGCACCGGATCGTGGGCGGGGGGGTTGACGTAAGTGGGCATGTCTCTACTTTTATTCACTTTTGTTTTATACAAACTATTCAATCAACCATCACAAACTATGCATCATTTGAAAGCTAAAACACTCGAGATTCATGTTCTGAACTCGTTTTTGCAATAAATACACCAGAGAGGAAAGGGTTAAATGAAACGCTGAAGCACTAGCTATTTAAACATTAGCATAATAAACCCGGTACTCATCTTTCATCTCCTATCGTGCAGATCAGATTGGACGAATCCAAAAAACAACAGCATACATGTCCGTGTAAGAGTCCACTCTTCAAAATGCATCCCACTTTTTAATCCAAAACAACGAAAAAATAAGGAAAAACAAAAATCCTCCTTTGTTTGCATAAGCGTTTTGAGTTAAGAGTAATCAATCGTGTCCATTTTCAATGAAAAACAAAAATCCTCCTTTGTTTGCATGAGCGTTTTGAGTTAGAGTAATCAATCGTGTCCATTTTCAATGAAATATCGATTCTGATCAGTTTCTGACGATCTCCCCTGTGCTGTGGACTCTTCCTGTCACGTTAAACCCTCCCAGGTCTCTCTGCTTCAATCACAGGCTCTCTGAGGAGTCAGTATACAGAGTTGGCGGATTACTCGCTCCGTGATCTGTCAATCAAAGCACGCATGGTTTTCGTTGGATGAAGGCAATCAATGCCTAGCCAATGCCTTGCCGGCAAAGGTTTGATTGACGGACGTAGTAACGAATCACAAGGCATTATCTTACGTTGTGTTTGTAAGCATTATTGGTGAATATGCCTCTAGTCACCGTCTCCATAGCAGCCGGGCGCCTGCCTGTCAGATTGCGCAATACCGCAGCTATGACAGACTGCTTTTATAAACTAAATGAGTTTTTTAAACTTTAAAAATTCTGTAAATAGTTCATTTCGTTTTTCAGTAACTGTAAATTAATCATAATCAGCAGTTTATTGCAGATTTATTTGAATAAAAAAAACCTACTCTTTACAATTACAAATGTTCTAAAATAAAAGGCCTTTTGGAAAGGACACCTAGTCTTTTCTTGATATAAAAGCTTACAGAAGCTACATTTTTGAAAGAATCAATCTCAAATTTGAATCAAAACCTGATTAGACATTCAGTTTTATATTATGGTTAATTTCAGGACCTCAACATTAAAATCTCATAATTTTTTTCCCTAAGTGAATAATAAAAATAAAAAACGTGAGTCACTTACATGTATATTTACATGTATATTACTCTGTTCATACACAACTCTGAGCTATTGTGACTCTTGGGTAACACTATTTGAAGTGTCTAGTTTAAAATAAGACCAGATTTATGAATATAGTCCATTGGGTTTAAGGGCTGCAGACATTTTCATTTGGGAATGTCGTTTTCAGAACATTTTCAAAAGTGGGGGGCTGGTTAAGAGGTTAATGACCCAGTTTAAATACAGATTCATCTTCCCAGCGCTGAAGTACCCCTTTAACAGAATCATGATGATGAAGAAATATTAACTTGTTTAATGAACACGAAGAGACTACATAGATGACGGCATATAGCAATAAATCATTAACTACTCACATAACAGAGGAGAAACTTAATGACAGACAGCTGAACGTAATCAGTAACCAAGGAAACTAAATAGAATGCAATTAAGACTAAACTGAACTAAAGCATATGAAACGAACACACATTAAAGGAAACTAACACAAAACACAACATTATCTTGTCAGAAATATTATTACAGTTTAAACACTTTTATATGTGAATACATACTAATATGTAATTTATTCCTGTGATTCAAAGCAAAATAAACTATCTATTTCACAAGTTACAAGCCATATAACATCCACAACCTTAATTTGACGGCAGACCACACACACATTCTCTCACACACACACACGCACGCACGCACGCACGCACGCACACACACACACACACACACACACACACACACACACACACACACACACTCTCTCTCTCACACACACACACACACACACTCTCTCTCTCTCTCACACACACACACACACTCTCTGTCTCTCTCACAAACACACTCTCTCACACACACACACTCTCGCTTTCTCTCTCGTATACACACACACACACACACTTTCTCTCTCATACAGACACACACGCTACACACACACACACTCTCTCTGAAACATAACACACATACACTAATCAATACACACAAACACACACCGACACACACGCTCTCTCTCTTACACACAGTCACAAACTCACACACACAGAAACAAACACACACTCTCTCTCTCTCTCACACACACACACACACACACACACACACACACACACACACACACACACACAATCATACACAGACACATATTCACACACACACTAAAATGATCCCTTAATGATCCATTAAATTCTGCCATAGAAAGAATGATGGTAGAGAGTGTGTGTGTGTGTGTGTGTGTGTGTGTGTGTGTGTGTGTGTGTGTGTGTGTGTGTGTGTGTGTGTACACCACCGTGACACACGACTGAGGTCACCTGAACCTTGTACCTGGTTGCCATAGCAAAAGCCCCAGCATCCCTTCTGATTGCTTCTATTGACAATTGTCTCACACTGGTCTGAATAAACTAGATGTTTAGTTTCCATCTACAAAAGGTACCAATTTGTATTTATGCATAATTTATATTTTAATCTGCATAATTTATAAAAGCTGAACTTGAAACGATTTGATTTGCATAATTTTTAAAAGTTAAATGTGAATGGGTTTTTAATATGCATAATTATTTTTAAAGGGTTTCTGATTAATTGATTCCTTTTCTATCATCAGTTCCTCCTGCGTATACATTTGCCTTAATGAGAAGTTATATTCTTCTCAATGATATGGATATGTTGTAGTCCAGTCATCTGTAAACGAACTAAACAAGCAGTGTCTTCTGGCGAGCTTTATGCTCATCTTAATCAACAGCACACAACATGCACACAAATTAAATTGTATTGTCAACATTCACAATTATAACTACACGAGTTCACACTTACACATAAGTATGGAGCAAGATTTGTTTTACAAGCGTTTATGTTCCATCAGTCATTGGTGTTAGTGCTGGGATAACGTATGCGCTGTTATTGATACAGTTCCCGCATACGCTCCACAATAAATTAGAAATATACACATGGGTTTGTTGATGGATGCACACTTGTTAATGCTGATGGTGAGGAATTACAGATGCAACATCTCCTAATGAACCTTAAAATGAGCAGCGCATCACACAGAAACGTTCTGCTCAAGTCGTCCTTGCGATGGAGGTTCGGGTTGAATATCTAGCTCTTCCATTGTTTCATCATCGGACTCGGATTGATATGGTAAAATCGACATCATTGTTCCTGTCTTTACAGTGTATGCAATCACTGAGGACTGAGGAAGTCTCTGAAGTGAAGGGTAATGGGTGTTTTGTTTCTGAAGCATGCGCTGTACGCGGCAGACCAATCACAACAGACTGGGCCATCTGGCCAATCAGAGCAGAGTAGCTCGTGGAAAGGAGGGATTTATAGAGACTGATTCATCTGACGAGTCGTTTGAGAATCGTTTGAGGTGATGAAAGTGTTTTTGACCTTTCATTAGGAGAGCAAACTAACTTAAGAGCCTTTAAAATAGCATAACATAGTGGCACTTTAAGATTTCAATCACAATCTGAAAATTATAACAATTCAATCAACCTGGCCTGTAATGAGAGCTCCTCTCAAGAGGGTTTGGATTAAGCTGAGGGCAACGGGACTAATTACCCTCACATTATCTGGATAACAAGGTCGTGAGCCCTTTAAACCCACGGCAGTGACGGATGACATGGCAGATGACGATCTTCACATCATCCACTGACTCCACAGCAACAAATGAACTGCAATAAAAACTCAATTAAAATCACATCGAAAATAATTTTGTGTAATAGCGTCTAAATGATCAGGCGTCGTATAGGTTGGGGATGGCAAAACATTCATCGCGAAACTGCCTATTGTGATTATTAAACTTCTAAAGGCTATGATTTCATTGAATAAATGTGAGCGCCTCATGTTTCAAAGCCTGAAATCAATGCACAGCGCACATTTATGACTTATGCTTATGAACTAATGCTGATCAATCTGTTTATTACAGTGTTTAGTATAAATGATTTAGTTTTTGTTAATATTTTAAAAATAACATTTTATTTTTATATTGGCTGTTTTCATTTCAATTTGAGTTTTTGTTGTGTTGGGTTGTTGTGTGTCTATATTGTTTTTCTTATATTATTTTGCTTATTTTCATTTAGTTTAATTTGATGTACTAAAATAGCTCAAATTAAATAAGACATTTTGCCTTGGTAACACGCTGAAATAAAATAAGCTTAAGGTTTTTATTTTATTTTATTTTATTTCATTTATTATTTATTTATTGTTTATGGATCACATTATCTTGATCACAGTGTCAGGTTTTTTTTTCATTTCTCAGGAAAAGTGATGCAGTTCTCAGTTATGTTCCAATAAAGTATCAACTATGTCTCAGATGTTTTGCCTAAAATCCCAAAACGGACACAAATAGAGACACAGCAGTAGCAGCTTTGATCATGAGTAATGTTTGAGTTCATTTTAAGATCTCTGAGCTTAGTTTAAGAAATTTCTGCAAGACGTGCAGAGATTCCTGGGGTGTTACATCCTGGAGAAACATCTGAGACATTGGCAAAGGTCTCTTCAGCGACTCACTCCACACACTCTTTCTCATTGTGACGAAGATCATCACAAGCTCCCTGGACCATTTACTGCCCGTCTGCAACTTCCTGGTGTTTATCTTGTGAAATTAAAGCACAGCTGAGGCGTGTCACCACAAGCCCGCTGTCTCGGCTTCATTTCCTCTCTCTAGTGTGTGTGTTTGTTTGACATTTAGTCCAATAAGACTAGAGTGGATGAAGCCAAAGGAACTGTCCAACTCACAGCCCATGATAGTTACAGAAACACCAATGACCTAAAAACATGCTAAATGTTGAACTGCCTCTGCAAACTCACTCCCAGCATTCTCATGAAGGTTATTTCATAAGAAAGCTGACGGTTTCGTTGCCGTGCCGTGGAGTCAGTGGAGTGTGTGCTGAAGTCAGAAGGTGAGGAAGTTCTGGAGCTGTTAGCATGCAGAGGACCGAGCTCTCCATCTGAGACACATTCGACCAATCAAGAGTTCAGCTGAGGTGAAGAACAGACCCTGTCGGATGCATGATTAGAACACCTCTCCTCACCTCACGCCTCCTCTGTTCGTTCCCAAACTTACTGAGCTGCCTACTTTCTGCTACTCTCTGAGAACGCATTCTTCCAATCCACTGCTTTGCCATTGTTTTTCAATATAAACGTGCTCAAGGCGGACGTCTTTAACCACTGTGCTTGTGTCTTCTGCAGCGTCTCGCGCATGACGGTGAACAGGATTTCACCACATCTTTGTTGATCTTGGAAAAACATTCCAATCAACCAATAAGATTTGAGGTCTACAATTTGTGTTACTTTTAGGCTTACGATCATGGTGTGTTGCTTCTACATCAGTGTTAACCGATTATGAAATCTGGCTGCATCATGCACATAAGGAGAATCTTCCCAGATTTTATTCTTTCAAATCTCAAGCACACACTACGAGAATCGTGGCGCATCACATATTACAAGATATTATCATGCCAGATTTAGCACCTCACGTGATGTCAAGAGGAAGCAGACATAAACAAAATGGATACTGTGTCACAGTAACTTAGACATACTCTGTAGACATGATATGAGGAGACATTATAAAAGCAATCGTGTTGTTGCCACATTTCCAACGGACCCTTACGCGGTCGCCATTTCAAAAGTTTCATCACTTCCGTCTCCTTGTAGACTTGTCTCTCACTGGCTATTGTGGAAGTAATGACATAATCATAGTCATAATCATCCCGATTTATTGGTCCTGATTTGTCCGACACAGTTATCATTTTCACATCATGTGCCACGTTGTTTAAATAGCAAATGCACTCGTGCCCATGGGCGTGCTGGTCTGAAAACCAGTTGTGTTCATGCGCATTGTTGGTGTGTTGCTATTTTGAGGAACTGAAAACGACTGCGCCATTGACCAACAAAAACCTGCTTTAAAGTCTTATTTTTATATTATTTTGATAAATTTTTCATCTTCATAACAGTTTATTAACGTGGGTCCACCAAAAGTGTTTTAGAAAATGCTTTGAAAACAACTGCATTACTGTGCGTTTTAGTTCAGAGCATTCTCACCTTTTTGACTTCATATTTGATGGAGAGTTTGATGCGGCTCAGACAGGGTCTCTGTTCTGTGGGGGGATGCTGGTCCACGTCACCGTTCAGAATGGCTTCCACTTCCTCTGTGTCACGGCAAAGATCCAGAACACCCACTACAAAGTCTTTACACTGCATCGACAACTTCCTGTAGTCATTCTGAGAGAGAGAGAGAGAGAGAGAGAGAGAGAGAGAGAGAGAGAGAGAGAGAGAGAGAGAGAGAGAGAGAGGGAGAGAGAGAGAGAGAGAGAGAGAGAGAGAGAGAGAGGAGAGAGAGAGAGAGAGAGAGAGAGAGAGAGAGAGAGAGAGAGAGAGAGAGAGAGAGAGAGAGAGAGAGAGAGAGAGAGAGAGAGAGAGAGATTAGCCAGGAAGCCACACCCTTGTAAATCAAATCATGTTTCCATTGTTGACCATTCATTTCTATGAGAAAAAATCAAAAGAAATATCCAGTAGATTTGCATGTTTGTTCAAAGAATAAATAGAATAGAATATTAAATAATATATAGAATGAAATAGAATTTCTCTAGTTGAATAAAAGTATAAAAGTAGCTAAAAACAGATTGAAGTGAAAAATTTACATTGACATGGAAAATGTGAATAAATGAATGAAGGGAGGGAGGAATGAATGAATGAATGAATGAATGAATGAAGGAATGAATGAATGAATGAATGAATGAATGAAGGAAGGGAGGAATGAATGAATGAATGAAGGAGGAATGAATGAATGAATGGATGAATGCAGGGATGAATGAATGAATGAATGAAGGAATGAAGGAAGGAATGAATGAATGAATGAAGGGAGAAATGAATGAATGAATGAATGAATGAAGGGAGGAATGAATGAAGGAATGAAGGAAGGGAGGGATGAATGAATGAATTAATGAAGGGAGGAATGAATGAATGAAGGGAGGAATGAATGAATGAATGCAGTGAGGAATGAATGAATGAAAGAATGAAGGGAGGAATGAATGAATGAAGGGAGGAGTGAATGAATGATTGAATGAATGAATGAATGAATGAAGGAAGGAAGGAAGGGAGGGAGGAAGGAAGGAAGGAAGGGAGGGAGGGAGGAATGAATGAATAAATGAAGGGAGGAATGAATGAATGAAGGGAGGAGTGAATGAATGAATGAATGAATAAGGAAGGAAGGAAGGAAGGAGGGAGGGGAGGGAGGAGGAGGGAGGGAGGAATGAATGAATGAAGGGAGGAATGAATGAATGAAGGGAGGAATGAATGAATGAAGGGAGGAATGAATGAATGAATGAATGAATGAAGGGAGGAAGGAAGGAAGGGAGGAGTAAATGCATGAATAAAGGGAGCGAGGAGGGAGTGAGGAGGGAGGTATGAATGAATGAATGAAGGGAGGAATGAATGAATGAAGGGATGAATGAATGAATGAATGAAGGAAGGAGGAATGAATGAAGGAGGAGTGAATGAATAAAGGGAGGGAGGGAGGGAGGGAGGGAGGAGGAATGAATGAATGAATGATTGAATGAATGAATGAATGAATGAATGAAGGAGGAATGAATGAATGAAGGAGGAGGAATGAATGAATGAATGAAGGAGGAATGAATGAATGAATGAATGAAGGGAGGAATGAATGAATGAATGAATGAAGGCGGAATGAATGAATGAATGAAGGGAGGAAGGAAGGAAGGGAGGAGGAATGCATGAATAAAGGGAGGAGGAGGAGGGAGGGAGGGAGGGAGGAGGAATGAATGAATGAATGAATGAATGAATGAATGAAAGAATGAATGAATGAAGGAATGAATGAAGGAGGAATGAATGAATGAAGGAGGAGGAATGAATGAATGAAGGAGGAATGAATGAATGAATGAATGAAGGGAGGAATGAATGAATGAATGAATGAAGGGAGGAATGAATGAAGGAGGAATGAATGAATGAATGAAGGAGGAATGAATGAATGAATGAATGAAGGGAGGAGTGAATGCATGAATAAAGGGAGGGAGGAGGAGTGAGGAGGGAGGAATGAATGAATGAATGAAGGAGGAATGAATGAATGAAGGGAGGAGGAATGAATGAATGAAGGAAGGAGGAATGAATGAATGAATGAAGGGAGGAATGAATGAAGGAATGAAGGAAGGGAGGGATGAATGAATGAATGAAGGAAGGGAGGAATGAATGAATGAAGGGAGGAATGAGTGAATGAATGAATGAAGGAGGAGTGAATGAATGAAGGGAGGGAGGAGGGGGAGGAGGGAGGAATGAATGAATGAATGAATGAATGAATGAATGAAAGAATGAATGAATGAATGAAGGAAGGAATGAATGAATAAATGAATGAAGGGAGGAATGAATGAATGAGGGGAGAAGTGAATGAATGAATGAATGAATGAAGGGAGGAATGAATGAATGAATGAATGAAGGGAGGGAGGAAGGAAGGGAGGAGTGAATGAATGAATGAATTGAGGGAGGAGGAGGGAGGGAGGAATGAATGAATGAATGAATGAATGAATGAATGAAGGAAGGAAGGAAGGAATGAATGAATGAAGGGAGGAATGAATGAATGAATGAAGGGAGGAATGAATGAATGAATGAATGAAGGAGGAATGAATGAATGAAGGAGGAAGGAAGGAAGGAAGGAAGGAAGGGAGGAGTGAATGCATGAATAAAGGGAGGGAGGGAGGGAGTGAGGGAGGGAGGAATGAATGAATGAATGAAGGGAGGAATGAATGAATGAAGGGAGGAAGGAAGGAAGGAAGGAATGAAGGGAGAAATGAATGAAGGAATGAAGGAAGGGAGGGATGAATGAATGAATGAATGAAGGAAGGGAGGAATGAATGAATGAAAGAAGGGAGGAATGAGTGAATGAATGAAGGGAGGAGTGAATGAATGAAGGGAGGGAGGAGGGAGGTTAGGAAGGGAGGAATGAATGAATGAATGAATGAATGAATGAATGAAGGAATGAATGAATGAGGGAGGGAGGAGGAGGAGGGAGGAATGAATGAATGAATGAAGGGAGGAATGAATGAAGGGAGGAATGAATGAATGAATGAATGAATGAATGAATGAATGAATGAATGAAGGAGGAATGAATGAATGAAGGGAGGGAGGAGGGAGGGAGGAGGGAGGTATGAATGAATGAATGAATGAATGAAGGAATGAATGAATGAATGAATGAATGAATGAATGAATGAATGAAGGGAGGAATGAATGAATGAAGGGAGGAATGAATGAATGAATGAATGAATGAATGAAGGAGGAATGAATGAATGAATGAAGGGAGGGAGGAATGAATGAATGAATGAATGAAGGAATGAATGAATGAATGAAGGGATGAATGAATGAATGAATGAAGGAGGAATGAATGAATGAATGAAGGAGGAGTGAATGAATGAAGGAGGAGGAATGAATGAATGAATGAATGAAGGGAGGAGTGAATGAATAAATGAATGAAGGGAGGAGGAATGAATGAATGAATGAATGAAGGAGGAGGGAGGGAGGAGGGAGGGAGGAATGAATGAATGAATGAATGAATGAATGAATGAATGAAGGAAGGAATGAATGAAGGGAGGAGTGAATGAATGAATGAATGAATGAAGGGAGGAGTGAATGAATGAATGAATGAATGAATGAATGAATGAATGAAGGGAGGTAGGGAGGGAGGAATGAATGAATGAAGGAAGGAATGAATGAAGGGAGGAGTGAATGAATGAATGAATGAATGAAGGGAGGAGGAATGAATGAATGAATGAATGAAGGGAGGAGTGAATGAATGAATGAAGGGAGGAGTGAATGAATGAATGAATGAAGGGAGGAGTGAATGAATGAATGAAGGAAGGGAGGGAGGGAGGGAGGGAGGGAGGAATGAATGAATGAAGGGAGGGAGGGAGGGAGGGAGGAATGAATGAATGAAGGGAGGAGGGAGGAGGGAGGAGGAGGAATTAATTAATTAATGAATGGAGGGAGGAATGAATGAATGAATGAATGAAGGAGGAGGGAGGAGGGAGGGAAGGAGGAGGGATGAATGAATGAATGAATGAAGGGAGGAGGGAGGAATGAATGAATGAATGAATGAAGGAGGAATAAATGAATGAATGAAGGGAGGAAGGAAGGAAGGGAGGAGTGAATGAATGAATGAATTGAGGGAGGGAGGGAGTGAGGGAGGGAGGAGGAGGAATGAATGAATGAATGAATGAAGGAAGGAATGAATGAATGAATGAAGGGAGGAATAAATGAATGAATGAAGGAGGAATGAATGAAGGAGGAAGGAAGGAAGGGAGGAGTGAATGAATGAATGAAGGAGGGAGGGAGGGAGGGAGGGAGGGAGGAGGGAGGGAGGGAGGGAGGGAGGGAGGGAGAGAGGGAGGAATGAATGAATGATTGAATGAATAAAGGGAGGAATGAATGAATGAAGGGAGGGAGGGAGGGAGGGAGGAGGAGGTATGAATGAATGAATGAATGAATGAAGGAATGAATGAATGAAGGAATGAATGAAGGAATGAAGAAATGAATGAATGAATGAATGAAGGAGGAATGAATGAATGAAGGAGGAGGATGAATGAATGAATGAATGAATGAATGGGAAGGAATGAATGAATGAATGAAGGGATGAATGAATGAATGAATGAATGAAGGAGGAGGAATGAATGAATGAATGAAGAAGGAGGAATGAATGAATGAAGGAGGAGTGAATGAATAAATGAATGAAGGGAGGAGGAATGAATGAATGAATGAAAGGAAGGAATGAATGAATGAAGGAGGAATGAATGAATGAATGAATGAATGAAGGGAGGAGTGAATTAATGAATGAAGGGAGGAGGGAGGAGGAATGAATGAATGAATGAATGAAGGAGGAGTGAATGAATGAATGAAGGGAGGAGTGAATGATTGAATGAATGAAGGAAGGAAGGAATGAATGAATGAATGAAGGGAGGAGGAATGAATGAATGAATGAATGAATGAATGAATGAATGAATGAAGGAAGGAAGGAAGGAATGAATGAATGAAGGGAGGAGTGAATGAATGAATGAATGAATGAATGAAGGAGGAGTGAATGAATAAATGAATGAAGAGAGGAATGAATGAATGAATGAATGAATGAAGGAAGGAAGAAGGAGGAATTAATGAATGAAGGGAGGAGGAATGAATGAATGAAGGGAGGAGTGAATGAATGAATGAATGAATGAATGAATGAAGGGAGGAATGAATGAATGAATGAAGGGAGGGAGGAATGAATGAAGGGAGGAATGAATGAATGAAGGAGGAATGAATGAATGAAGGAGGGAGGAATGAATGAATGAATGAATGAATGAAGGAAGGGAGGAGGAATGAATGAATGAATGAATGAATGAATGAATGAATGAATGAAGGGAGGAATGAATGAATGAATGAATGAATGAATGAATGAATGAATGAATGAATGAAGGAAGGAAGGAAGGAAGGAAGGAGGAGTGAATGAATGAAGGGAGGAGGAATGAATGAAGGGAGGGAGGAATGAAGTAAAATAATGTAGTAAAGTTTTCATATACATTTATTTATGTATTGACACACCATAATATTTGTTGAACTAATTTGAATTTGTATTGCAATTTTAAATACAATAAATTAATAAATGTGTATTTTTTATTTAAAAAAATAATAAAAAGTTTGAATGTGGTTTTCAAACTCCAAATAAAGCAAAAAATTAAGAACCATTTTTTTCTCTCCAGTCAAAAACTATAAAAAATTATCATTCCTGTGAAGCAAAATAAATAAATAAATACAATATAAAAATTACAATAATAATAATAATAATAATAATAATATTTTATTATATAATGGAATAATTGATTGAATAATTTAATAATTAAATACGTACATAAGTACATATATTTATTTAAATATAAATTGTAAAGTATTTACATATAATGGCAGTATTTGCTGTACCACTTTTAATTTATGCTCTTAAAAAAAAGTAATATAATTTTTAATAATTAAAAGAAAATGTGTCCGGTACATTTTTTTTTCTTTTTCTTCATTATAGTAATTATGAGCTGATTGATTCAAACATGTCTTGCTGAAATTCATCCAAAAATGATTTGCAAGATATAGAAAAGCAAAACTCTTTAAAGAGGTCATGAATTGAGAAATCAGCTTTCCCTTGAGCCTTTGATTTATTAAAGGTCATGGTAATATAAAAATATCCTGTAAGTTTCAGAGCTGAAAACTTCCTTGTTAGTCAAAGAAAAGCTTTTATTGACACCAGGCCCAGAAAACGAGAGATCTCAGAATGTGCCACACCTTGACAGATCGAGCTACCAAGCAATAAACATGCCGTTGAGGATCACAAAATATTGTGCATGGCCTGGGCTCGACAGTAATAACTGTGTTGATTCTAATGCCTGATCTGAAATGTGATGATTCATGCAGTCAGGAAATCAGACCAGTGACTAAACATCAACTTATATTGTTTTTCATAGTATGATGAAAATAATCTGTTATTTAACTGTTATCAAATTCTATAAAGAAAGCGATCAAAGAAAGCTCACTTTACACTTGTTGGAGCAGCGCGTGCTGCAGCTGTCAATCAAACAGGAGAGTTTATCAGTGACTCCCATTTATTCAACGAATCTCTTCACTATATCACGTTTGCACTGTTAGTGAAGATGAAAGCATTCGTTAGTGTACAGAAACTGAGTTGCAAAGACGAGATCGCTGCTTTCATACGCACTTATGCATGTGTGTGATCGGCTACAATGATCATCACTGCAACCTTTCATGCCACAATCTTAATGCCATATATCTGAATAAAATGCCATAGATCTGAATGTAATGCCATAGATCTGAATATAATGCCATAGATCTGAATGTAATGCCATAGATCTGAATTAAATGCCATAGATCTGAATGTAATGCCATAGATCTGAATATAATGCCATAGATCTGAATGTAATGCCATAGATCTCAATATAATGTCATAGATCTGAATGTAATGCCATAGATCTCAATATAATGCATAGATCTGAATATAATGCCATAGATCTGAATATAATGCATAGATCTGAATGTAATGCCATAGATCTCAATATAATGCATAGATCTGAATGTAATGCCATAGATCTAAATGTTATGCCATAGAACTGAATATAATGCAATATATCTGAATGAAAGCCATAGATCTGAAAATAATGCAATAGATCTGAATGTAATGCCATAGATCTGAATATAATGTCATAGATCTGAATGTAAAGCCATAGATCTGAATGTAATGCCATAGATCTGAATATAATGTCATAGATCTGAAAGTAATGCCATAGATCTGGATATAATGCCATAGATCTGAATGAAATGCCATAGATCTGAATATAATGTCATAGATCTGAATGTAATGCCATAGATCTGAATGTAATGCCATAGATCTGAATATAATACCATAGATCTGAAAATAATGCAATAGATCTGAATGTAATGCCATAGATCTGAATATAATGTCATAGATCTGAATGTAATGCCATAGATCTGAATATAATGTCATAGATCTGAATGTAATGCAATAGATCTGAATGTAAAGCCATAGATCTGAAAATAATGCAATAGATCTGAATGTAATGCCATAGATCTCAATATAATGCATAGATCTGAATGTAATGCCATAGATCTCAATATAATGCATAGATCTGAATATAATGCCATAGATCTCAATATAATGCATAGATCTGAATGTAATGCCATAGATCTCAATATAATGTCATAGATCTGAATGTAATGCCATAGATCTCAATATAATGCATAGATCTGAATGTAATGCCATAGATCTCAATATAATGTCATAGATCTGAATATAATGCAATAGATCTCAATATAATGCATAGATCTGAATGTAATGCCATAGATCTCAATATAATGTCATAGATCTGAATGTAATGCCATAGATCTGAATATAATACCATAGATCTGAATATAATGCCATAGATCTCAATATAATGTCATAGATCTGAATGTAATGCCATAGATCTCAATATAATGCATAGATCTGAATATAATGCCATAGATCTGAATGTAATGTCATAGATCTGAATGTAATGCCATAGATCTGAATATAATGCCATATATCTGAATATAATGTCATAGATCTGAATGTAATGCCATAGATCTGAATATAATGTCATAGATCTGAATGTAATGCCATAGATCTCAATATAATGTCATAGATCTGAATGTAATGCCATAGAACTGAATATAATGCCATAGATCTGAATCAAATGCCATAGATCTGAAAATAATGCAATAGATCTGAATGTAATGCCATAGATCTGAATGTAATGCCATAGATCTGAATGTAAAGCCATAGATCTGAATATAATACCATAGATCTGAAAATAATGCAATAGATCTGAATGTAATGCCATAGATCTGAATGTAATGCCATAGATCTGAATATAATACCATAGATCTGAAAATAATGCAATAGATCTGAATGTAATGCCATAGATCTGAAAATAATGCAATAGATCTGAATGTAATGCCATAGATCTGAATGTAATGCCATAGATCTGAATGTAATGCCATAGATCTGAATGAAATGCCATAGATCTGATTGTAATGCCATAGATCTGAATGCAATGTCATAGATCTGAATGTAATGCCATAGATCTGAATGTAATGCCATAGATCTGAATGTAATGCCATAGATCTGAATGAAATGCCATAGATCTGAATATAATGTCATAGATCTGAATGTAATGCCATAGATCTGAATGTAATGCCATAGATCTGAATATAATACCATAGATCTGAAAATAATGCAATAGATCTGAATGTAATGCCATAGATCTGAATGTAATGCCATAGATCTGAATATAATACCATAGATCTGAAAATAATGCAATAGATCTGAATATAATACCATAGATCTGAAAATAATGCAATAGATCTGAATGTAATGCCATAGATCTGAATATAATGTCATAGATCTGAATGTAATGCCATAGATCTGAATATAATGTCATAGATCTGAATGTAATGCCATAGATCTCAATATAATGTCATAGATCTGAATGTAATGCCATAGATCTAAATGTAATGCCATAGAACTGAATATAATGCAATAGATCTCAATATAATGCATAGATCTGAATGTAATGCCATAGATCTGAATGTAATGCCATAGATCTAAATGTAATGCCATAGAACTGAATATAATGCAATAGATCTCAATATAATGCCATAGATCTGAATATAATGTCATAGATCTGAATGTAATGCCATAGATCTGAATATAATGTCATAGATCTGAATGTAATGCCATAGATCTCAATATAATGTCATAGATCTGAATGTAATGCCATAGATCTGAATATAATGTCATAGATCTGAATGTAATGCCATAGATCTGAATATAATGTCATAGATCTGAATGTAATGCCATAGATCTGAATATAATGTCATAGATCTGAATGTAATGCCATAGATCTCAATATAATGCATAGATCTGAATATAATGCAATAGATCTGAATATAATGTCATAGATCTAAAAATAATGCAATAGATCTGAATGTAATGCCATAGATCTGAATGTAATGCCATAGATCTGAATGTAATGCCATAGATCTGAATATAATGCCATAGATCTGAATATAATGCAATAGATCTGAATATAATGCAATAGATCTGAATGTAAAGCCATAGATCTGAATAAATTGCCATATATCTGAATCAAATGCCATAGATCTGAATATAATGCATAGATCTGAATATAATGCCATAGATCTAAATGTAATGCCATAGATCTGAATATAATGCAATAGATCTGAATGTAATGCCATAGATCTGAATATAATGCAATAGAACTGAATGTAATGTCATAGATCTGAAAATAATGCCATAGATCTGAATGTAATGCCATAGATCTGAATCAAATGCCATAGATCTGAATATAATGTCATAGATCTGAATGTAATGCCATAGATCTAAATGTAATGACATAGATCTGAATGTAATGCCATAGATCTAAATGTAATGCCATAGAACTGAATATAATGCAATATATCTGAATATAATACCATAGATCTGAAAATAATGCAATAGATCTGAATGTAATGTCATATATCTGAATGTAATGCCATAGATCTGAATATAATGCCATAGATCTGAATATAATGCCATAGATCTGAATCAAATGCCATAGATCTAAATGTAATGCATAGATCTGAATATAATGCCATAGATCTAAATGTAATGCATAGATCTGAATCAAATGCCATAGATCTAAAATGTAATGCATAGATCTGAATATAATGCCATAGATCTAAATGTAATGCAATAGATCTGAATATAATGCCATAGATCTAAATGTAATGCATAGATCTGAATATAATGCCATAGATCTGAATATAATGCCATAGATCTGAATCAAATGTCATAGATCTAAATGTAATGCATAGATCTGAATATAATGCCATAGATCTAAATGTAATGCATAGATCTGAATCAAATGCCATAGATCTAAATGTAATGCATAGATCTGAATCAAATGCCATAGATCTAAATGTAATGCATAGATCTGAATCAAATGCCATAGATCTAAATGTAATGCCATAGATCTAAATGTAATGCATAGATCTGAATCAAATGCCATAGATCTAAATGTAATGCATAGATCTGAATCAAATGCCATAGATCTAAATGTAATGCCATAGATCTGAATATAATGTCATAGATCTGAATGTAATGCCATAGATCTAAATGTAATGCCATAGAACTGAATATAATGCAATAGATCTCAATATAATGCCATAGATCTGAATATAATGTCATAGATCTGAATGTAATGCCATAGATCTGAATATAATGTCATAGATCTGAATGTAATGCCATAGATCTCAATATAATGTCATAGATCTGAATATAATGTCATAGATCTGAATGAAATGCCATAGATCTCAATATAATGCATAGATCTGAATGTAATGCAATAGATCTGAATATAATGCAATAGATCTGAATATAATGTCATAGATCTAAAAATAATGCAATAGATCTGAATGTAAAGCCATAGATCTGAATGTAATGCCATAGATCTGAATATAATGCCATAGAACTGAATATAATGCAATATATCTGAATGTAATGCAATAGATCTGAATGTAAAGCCATAGATCTGAATATAATGCCATAGATCTGAATCAAATGCCATAGATCTGAATATAATGTCATAGATCTGAATGTAATGCCATAGAACTGAATGTAATGCATAGATCTGAATAAATTGCCATATATCTGAATCAAATGCCATAGATCTGAATATAATGCAATAGATCTGAATGTAATGCCATAGATCTGAATATAATGCCATAGAACTGAATGTAATGTCATAGATCTGAAAATAATGCCATAGATCTGAATGTAATGCCATAGATCTGAATCAAATGCCATAGATCTGAATGTAATGCCATAGATCTGAATATAATGCCATAGATCTAAATGTAATGACATAGATCTGAATATAATGCCATAGATTCTAAATGTAATGACATAGATCTGAATATAATGCAATATATCTGAATATAATACCATAGATCTGAAAATAATGCAATAGATCTGAATGTAATGTCATAGATCTGAATGTAATGCCATAGATCTGAATATAATGCCATAGATCTGAATCAAATGCCATAGATCTAAATGTAATGCATAGATCTGAATATAATGCCATAGATCTAAATGTAATGCATAGATCTGAATCAAATGCCATAGATCTAAATGTAATGCAATAGATCTGAATATAATGCCATAGATCTAAATGTAATGCATAGATCTGAATATAATGCCATAGATCTGAATATAATGCCATAGATCTGAATCAAATGCCATAGATCTAAATGTAATGCATAGATCTGAATATAATGCCATAGATCTAAATGTAATGCATAGATCTGAATCAAATGCCATAGATCTAAATGTAATGCATAGATCTGAATATAATGCCATAGATCTAAATGTAATGCATAGATCTAAATGTAATGCATAGATCTGAATATAATGCCATAGATCTAAATGTAATGCATAGATCTGAATCAAATGCCATAGATCTAAATGTAATGCATAGATCTGAATATAATGCCATAGATCTAAATGTAATGCAATAGATCTGAATATAATGCCATAGATCTAAATGTAATGCATAGATCTGAATATAATGCCATAGATCTGAATATAATGCCATAGATCTGAATCAAATGTCATAGATCTAAATGTAATGCATAGATCTGAATATAATGCCATAGATCTGAATATAATGCCATAGATCTGAATCAAATGCCATAGATCTAAATGTAATGCATAGATCTGAATATAATGCCATAGATCTGAATGTAATGTCATATATCTGAATGTAATGCCATAGATCTGAATATAATGCCATAGATCTGAATATAATGCCATAGATCTGAATCAAATGCCATAGATCTAAATGTAATGCATAGATCTGAATATAATGCCATAGATCTAAATGTAATGCATAGATCTGAATCAAATGCCATAGATCTAAATGTAATGCATAGATCTGAATATAATGCCATAGATCTAAATGTAATGCAATAGATCTGAATATAATGCCATAGATCTAAATGTAATGCATAGATCTGAATATAATGCCATAGATCTGAATATAATGCCATAGATCTGAATCAAATGTCATAGATCTAAATGTAATGCATAGATCTGAATATAATGCCATAGATCTAAATGTAATGCATAGATCTGAATCAAATGCCATAGATCTAAATGTAATGCATAGATCTGAATCAAATGCCATAGATCTAAATGTAATGCCATAGATCTAAATGTAATGCATAGATCTGAATCAAATGCCATAGATCTAAATGTAATGCATAGATCTGAATCAAATGCCATAGATCTAAATGTAATGCCATAGATCTGAATATAATGTCATAGATCTGAATGTAATGCCATAGATCTGAATGTAATGCCATAGATCTCAATATAATGCATAGATCTGAATGTAATGCCATAGATCTCAATATAATGCATAGATCTGAATGTAATGCCATAGATCTGAATATAATGCATAGATCTAAATGTAATGCCATAGAACTGAATATAATGCAATAGATCTCAATATAATGCCATAGATCTGAATATAATGTCATAGATCTGAATGTAATGCCATAGATCTGAATATAATGTCATAGATCTGAATGTAATGCCATAGATCTCAATATAATGTCATAGATCTGAATATAATGTCATAGATCTGAATGAAATGCCATAGATCTCAATATAATGCATAGATCTGAATGTAATGCAATAGATCTGAATATAATGCAATAGATCTGAATATAATGTCATAGATCTAAAAATAATGCAATAGATCTGAATGTAATGCCATAGATCTGAATGTAATGCCATAGATCTGAATGTAATGCCATAGATCTGAATATAATGCCATAGATCTGAATATATAATGCAATAGATCTGAATATAATGCAATAGATCTGAATGTAAAGCCATAGATCTGAATGTAATGCCATAGATCTGAATCAAATGCCATAGATCTGAATATAATGTCATAGATCTGAATGTAATGCCATAGAACTGAATGTAATGCATAGATCTGAATATAATGCCATAGATATAAATGTAATGCCATAGATCTGAATATAATGCAATAGATCTGAATGTAATGCCATAGATCTGAATATAATGCCATAGAACTGAATGTAATGTCATAGATCTGAAAATAATGCCATAGATCTGAATGTAATGCCATAGATCTGAATCAAATGCCATAGATCTGAATGTAATGCCATAGATCTGAATATAATGCCATAGATCTAAATGTAATGACATAGATCTGAATGTAATGCCATAGATCTAAATGTAATGCCATAGAACTGAATATAATGCAATATATCTGAATATAATACCATAGATCTGAAAATAATGCAATAGATCTGAATGTAATGTCATAGATCTGAATGTAATGCCATAGATCTGAATATAATGCCATAGATCTGAATCAAATGCCATAGATCTAAATGTAATGCATAGATCTGAATATAATGCCATAGATCTAAATGTAATGCATAGATCTGAATCAAATGCCATAGATCTAAATGTAATGCAATAGATCTGAATATAATGCCATAGATCTAAATGTAATGCATAGATCTGAATATAATGCCATAGATCTGAATATAATGCCATAGATCTGAATCAAATGCCATAGATCTAAATGTAATGCATAGATCTGAATATAATGCCATAGATCTAAATGTAATGCATAGATCTGAATCAAATGCCATAGATCTAAATGTAATGCATAGATCTGAATATAATGCCATAGATCTAAATGTAATGCATAGATCTAAATGTAATGCATAGATCTGAATATAATGCCATAGATCTAAATGTAATGCATAGATCTGAATCAAATGCCATAGATCTAAATGTAATGCATAGATCTGAATATAATGCCATAGATCTAAATGTAATGCAATAGATCTGAATGTAATGCCATAGAACTGAATGTAATGCATAGATCTGAATATAATGCCATAGATCTAAATGTAATGCAATAGATCTGAATATAATGCCATAGATCTAAATGTAATGCATAGATCTGAATATAATGCCATAGATCTGAATATAATGCCATAGATCTGAATCAAATGCCATAGATCTAAATGTAATGCATAGATCTGAATATAATGCCATAGATCTAAATGTAATGCATAGATCTGAATCAAATGCCATAGATCTAAATGTAATGCATAGATCTGAATCAAATGCCATAGATCTAAATGTAATGCAATAGATCTGAATATAATGCCATAGATCTAAATGTAATGCCATAGATCTGAATATAATGCCACAGATTTGAATATAATGCAACACTTTTCACAATTAGTTAACCAAGCGAGCGGTAATTGTGAAAAAAAAAAAAAAGTAATACTGCAAATGCAAAGATGTTAGCCAATCACAGCAGTGAGTGTTCACACTGAAGTCTCCAGTGGACACGCCCCTTAAAAAGAGCGTTCAGAGCAGAAGCCTAAAATCAGATCAGGAAAAATGCCTTTTATTTATAAATTATGCCAATTTTTCTATTATTTTAAGTGCACCCCAGGAAACATCATAAAACATTTTTTTTTAAATGCAGTTCATGACCCGTTTCATTATTTCACTGTTGGACAAGCAGCTGAGAACAGAGCAACAACAGGACACACTGTGAACTGCCATGACAGCTCAGAAACCAGCCTTCACAGCGACACCAGAGATCCAGATGAGCACTGGAAGACTGCCACACAATCATCTTGTGGAGGTGTCGGTCTGTCTGGAGAACAACTGCAGTTATCCAGCTTATTCCATCCGTGTCAGAGTTCCTTCACCGGAACAGCCGAGCGTTTGATTTCTGACACAGAGGTCTGTGGGCGGAACAGATGCCGAGCGCTCCGGACGGCCGTTCAGACTGATCTCAGAGATAACGAGCAATCTGTCCGTCTCGGGAAAGCCAGCGTTACCCACAAATCCCTTCATTCGTGTGTGTCTCGACCACAATCCATTCAAACGTGGAAAGACATGGAACGGCATTCGGAATAATCAAGGTCTGTCTGTGGCTTCCACAGATAAACTCTGAGTCTGAACGGGCTTTAAGCAGCCCGCCGTTGACGGATCAAGTAAACTGAGATGGATTTGTTGAGATATTCTACAATCTGGCAAACATGCTGACTGACTACACACACACACACACACACACACACACACACACACACACACACACACACACACACACACACACACACACACACACACACACACACACGTTGTGTTTCCATGTTTTATGGGGACATTCCATAGGCGTAATGCATTTTATACTGTACAAACCGTATTTTCTATCCCCCTACACTGCCCCTGCCCCTAAACCTACCCATCACAGGAGACATTCTGCATTTTTACATTTTCAAAAAACATCACTTAGTGTGATTTATGACCTGTTTTCCTCATGGGAACCAAAAAATGTCCCCACAAGGACAAGGATTTCGGATATTGCCATCTTTGAGGGGACATTTTGTCCCCATACAGTAGGGATTACCAGGACACACACACACACGTCTGGTTCACTATCTTTGTGGGGACTCTCCATAGACGTTATGGTTTTTATACCGTACAAACCGTATTTTCTATTCCCCTACACTGCCCCTGCCCCTAAACCTACCCATCACAGGAAACATTCTGCATTTTTACATTTTCAAAAAAACTCATCCTGTGTGATTTATAAGCCTTTTGAAAAGTGGGGACCGCTGGCTGGCACACACAATGTGGGTGATCTCAGGTTTTACTATTCTTATGGGGACATTTGGTCCCCACAATGTAATATAAACAAGGACACACACACAATACATCATGACATTATCCCTGGATATCTTTCGATTCACTATACAGTACAATTGTGTTGTTGACATTAAATGCACTTACGCGCCAATTGCCAACAAAACACAGACATTTGATGCAGTTTCACTCACCGCCTGTGGTTTCGACTCGTGTCCGGGAACAAACAAACACGCTTGCAGAAAACTCTGTTGCTGCTCCGGAAAAACGAACTGCATCCACTGTTTCCTTAACTCTGTGTTATTTGTGAAGCTGAACAAGGTTATCTTTCCCTCACAACCAGAAACACACTTCTTTAGTGACATTGTTGATTTCATGGTCTACAAACAAAATGGCAGCGCTGCTGACGGCTTCTGTGATGAAGTTCATCGATGGGCGGGGCGCTCTCTTGCTCTCGCTCTGGTTGACGTGCGCATGTGCTCATCCGGGAGAAGTGCCCATGCAAGCAATTCCGCCCTTTATGACGTCATACATGGCCATACTATAAAAATCTTTCCGAAACTTGTTTGAATCCTGAAGGATTGTATTTGGCACAGAAATACTCTGTCATATGTCCAACTCAGGTTATATTTGGCCATGTTTATCATGATAATCTAACTCTGTAACAGTGTAAATAAGTCAGATTGCATGACATATATTAGTCATTATGGACTAGGGGTTGAACGACTTCAGATTTTTTAAAGTCGACATTTATGTGATGAAAGTCGAGTCGACGTCGACTAGTCGATGATGACGTCATTAATGTACAAATAAGCCTGAACCTCGAGCTGAGACTGAACTTTTTTTTTGCACAGCTGCATATGACACAGCGCTGCCCATAAGGTTATTTCTCCTACATAACAGCTTTTGTTTATCAGTTCTTTTGTCTTTCGGTCTTAATATTTCTCACAAATTTCTGCTCGTTCTTAATCAGATAAAGATAAAATAGCCCAGTAATGATTAGGCTACATTTATACGAATGCATTAGTGAGAGCAATTGCGTGTGAATTAATTCTACCTGGCAGCATCTCTATAGATACATGTTAGAACTTTTCAGTTTCTAAGCTATTTCATTGATAAATCACAGAAACAGTGTTGACAATACATTTCTGCGCTACCAAGTGATTCTGTGTGTGGCGCGCGATTTCCGTGTGATGTGCGAGCTATGTGTGTGCGCTACAATGAATGCAGTATGCATTAGTTAAGAACGCGATTAACTTACGTGTATGCTAAGCTGTTTAAAAGCTTAATTCTCCCGATCAATTTGAGCATCCACATAACATAATCAAACATATCTTGTGGAGAGCTCTCTGAGTAGGAGTTCATTTGTCATTTTAATAGTTGAAAACGGAGCGTGCATGTCAGGGAATGGCTTATCCTGTTGCGCCCTCTATAGGCTAGCGACTAGTCGACGTCAAGCTTAAAGCGTCATGTCAGAGCATTAAAGTCGACTAGTCTGTATTATGGCCTGGTTTCATTGACAGGGCATAGATTAAGCCAGGATTAGGACTTAGTTTAAATTAGGACATTTAAGTAGCTTTTATAAATCATGCCTTACTGGTGTACAGAACAATGGCACTGACATATTTTAAGATTTGTCAGTGCAAGTTGCTTTCAGTTAAAACAGCCCAATCATGCTCTTTAGTCTGGGACTTTTTTAAGCCTCGTCTGTGAAACCAGGCATATAAGAGGCAAACAACGCTCAAATTTCCTCATTAATGTACAAATCTAGTTAATTTTGCAGTCATATTTGATGCCGTATTACACGCTGCAGCTTCTTAAACCAGTTCAGACAGCTTCTGCTCGCTGCTTCTGCACCTGGAAAACAATTCGCTTTTGTACATCGGATTCCTCAACAGGGCCAATCTACGAGGACCCGACTGAACATTGAGCTCTTTCTCAGAAAACACAGAGAGATTTTCTTTTGCAAACATCTGCAGGTTTGTGTGTTTGCAGGAGTTGTGTTCCAGCTGTCTGAGCTCATCCGTTCACACACTGCAAGATGACACGGCATTTACTGCAATGCTTTTCTTCCCTATTTTTAGAGCACAGACGGTGTGGAATGGATTTGTTTTTGTTTTGTATTCCCCCTATATATTATATGTCATTATGTCATATGTCTATATGTCAGTGTCATTATTCTAATGTTATTTTCATTAACAAAGTAAAAAGTCTCTCACCAAACAATGTGAACTTTTCTGTCCTGTCAGCCGCTATACTGTGTTCGTTCAGAAAAAAGGGTACAAAAGCTGTCAAAATGTACTCACCCTCAAGCCATCCTAGGTGTATTTGTCTTTCTTCTTTCAGATGGAACAAGAGGAGTTATATAAAATACCATTGCTATGCTGATGACACTCAACTCTATCTTTCATTTAAACCAGATGACCCCACAGTAGATGGACGCATCTCAAGCTGTCTGGCAGACATCTCGGCATGGATGAAAGAACACCACCTTCAGCTCAACCTGGCAAAGACTGAGCTTCTCGTCTTCCCTGCCAATCCGACTCTACAACACAACTTCACCATCCAGCAAGGTTCATCTCTGATTACCCCCTCAGGGTCGTTCAGAAATCTTGGAGTAATCTTTGACGACCAGCTGTCCTTCAAAGACCACATTTCAAAGACAGCTCGATCATGCAGGTTTGCTCTGCACAACATCAGGAAGATCAGACCGTTCCTTACAGAGCATGCAACACAACTTCTCGTCCAGGCCCTTGTCATTTCTAGGCTTGACTACTGCAATGCGCTTCTGGCTGGTCTTCCATCGTGTGCAATCAAAACTCTTCAAATGATTCAGAATGCTGCAGCACGTCTTGTATTCAATGAGCCCAAAAGGGCCCATGTCACACCTCTCTTCATCTCTCTGCACTGGCTGCCACTTGTTGCCCGCATCAAGTTCAAGGCCTTGACACTCGCCATGGATCCACCACAGGCTCGGCACCAGCATATTTCGACTCGCCTCCCACGAGTCTCACACCCTACCAGAAGCCTTCGCTCAGGTAAGGAGCGTAGGCTTATGGTACCATCACAGAGAGGCATGAAATCCCTCTCCAGAACTTTTTCATTCACCGTTCCTGGCTGGTGGAACGATCTTCCTACCTCCATCCGGATGGCAGAATCACTGTCATCATTCAAAAGACAGCTACAAACTCATCTCTTCCGTGAACACTTATCATAAAAAAAAAAAAACTCTTCTCTTTTATTCCTTCCTTATTCTAGCTTAAGCTTATTCTATGTAATATCCAAAACTTGGTATTTAAGGCACTTTTTGCGTTTTGCGCCTATTCATGACCGATCGCTTCCTGTACTCCTATGTTGTAAGTCGCTTTGGATAAAAGCGTCTGCTAAATGCCTAAATGTAAAAATGTAAATGTAATAAAAAAATGTACTGGTTCTTCTGAGCTTTATAATGGCAGTGAATGGGGGTTGAAGCTCAAAAAAGTGCATCCATCCATCATAAAAGTAATCCACACGGCTCCGGGGGGATAAAAAAGGTCTTCTGAAGTGAAGCGATGCGTTTGTGTGAGAAAAATATTCCTATTTAAAACTTTATAATCTAAATAGCTACCTTCCGACAGATGGCATCTTTTACGACAAAATAGCGACCTCTGACCCTACACATGATGTACTGATGAATGTGGAAGCGCAGAGGATAGAGAAAAACAATTAGAGTTAGAAATCACGAATTAGAAGTGTAAAACGAGAAAAAGAGAAATGTCGGATGATTAGGATATAAGAGAAGAGGGGCTTGAGTTTGTTGCCCCACCCTATTTGTGTGAACCGCTTCAAAAATCTTATTCTACTCCTACATCGTTATTTTAGTTTATATAGTTTTAAATATGGATATTCGCTTCAGAAGGCCCAGGAATCGTATGGATGAAAGAAGAAGAAATGAAAGAAGGCGGAGCCTCAGAGCCACACTTAGCAATAACGTCATCACCACAGACCAATGGTAGTATGAAGGTGTTTAGCGTTTCCGAAAAGTTTGCTTTGGCAAGCTGTTATGAACTTACAAAACAAACACCAAATAAACTTCTGTGTTTCAGTCTGATTTTATCCGAAATTACACCACACCAGTTCGTTCGATGTCGCTTTTAAAGGGTTCACCTAATACAACGTTCCCTAAATTGATTTTCTATGATCAAACAGACTTCACAATATCATGGTTCAGCTTTGTAATTGCTGCTCATATCTATAATTATACTTATTTATTAACAAGAAGGAAATACAAGTATATCAAATGAAATAATTAAAAATTGGAAACAAAGTGATCTTCCTGATAGTTAAGTTTGAGACCATTTTTCTTTCTGTGATTTGTTTAGAAAGCTCTTTCTTTTAATAGCTGCTCTCTCAGTTTAGCATATGATGATGGATATGAAAATGTCAAACGATGAAAACGATCCCCTGAGCCTAACTTGCCCGAGGTGTGTTTCATATGACTGATAACCAGCTGATCTAACAGATTTGCCCTTTTCACTGTTGTGAAGAAATCAGTCTTTCTGAGGGATGAGAGAGAGTTCGAACAACCTAACAGATATGAATACTTCACACACAAAAACACACGCTCTCACACTCTCACTCTCACACACGCACGCACGCACATTTTGTCCCCATACCGTAGGGATTACCAGGACGCACACACACACACACACACACACACACACACACACACACACACACACACACACACACACACACACACACACACACACACACACACACACACACATGTTTGTTTTTGTGAAATGTGGGGACATTCCATAGGCGTAATGCATTTTATACTGTATAAACCGTATTTTCTATCCCCCTACACTGCCCCTGCCCCTAAACCTACCCATCACAGGAGATTGTGCAGTTTACTTTCTGTGAAAAAAACCTCATCCTGTGTGATTTATAAGCATTTTGAAAAGTGAGGACATGGGGAACGTCCTCATATTTCACCCTCTTTTTGTAATACCTATGTCATACCCATGTCATTATACACATTTGTATCCTGATATTTCAAAAACATGCACACACACACACACACACACACACACACACACACACACACACACACACACACACACACACACACACACACACACACACACACACACACACACACATGTTGTGTTTCCATGTTTTATGGGGACATTCCATAGGCGTAATGCATTTTATACTGTACAAACCATATTTTCTATCCCCTACACTGCCCCTGCCCCTAAACCTACCCATCACAGGAGACATGCTGCATTTTTACTTTTCAAAAACATCACTTAGTGTGATTTATAAGATGTTTTCCTCATAGGGACTAAAAAAATGTCCCCACAAGGACAAAAATTTGATATTGTTTGATCTTTGTGGGGACATTTTGTCCCCATACCGTAGGGATTACCAGTCCACACACACACACACACACACACACACACACACACACACACACACACACACACACACACACACACACACACACACACACACCAGAGAGTCTTTCACACAACATCAGCATTACTGACACTCCCCTATCAGAAGTCTTCAGATCACATTATAGGAATATTCCAGTTCAGGACCAGTTAAGCTCTCCTGACAGTATCTGTGACATGTTGTCGATTACCACAGAAAATCCTTTTTCCTCCTTTACAGTGATACACTGACAGTAAAGCCTATGGGGCAAGACACAGAATAACCACACAACTCAGTCAAATCACTACAAGCTAAGCTATGGCTTTCATATTATACATGCAAAGAAATCAGAAAGAAATGGTTTACTTAAATCCACCAAACAGGAATGACATCAGAAACAAACAACCAGGTTCATCTGCCGAGAAAAGTAGTTCAAGGACAACCTAAAGGACTATTTTCATCTTAAACAACACACAGAACTATCCATTCAGATGTTTTTACAAAAGGCTGGAGGCAATTGCCAAGATGCACAGAGATCAGAATTTCTGATTCTACAATTCACGTAAAGACTTGTGCTCAATACTACAGTTTTGGCAACTTTATTTTAGGGTTCAATTCTCACTATTAACTAGTTGCTTATTAGGATGCATATTACTAGTTTATTGGCTGTTTATTAGTACACATTAATGCCTTATTCTGCATGACCTTATTCTACATCCCTTAAACCTACCAATACCTAAACTTAACAACTACCTTACTAACTATTAATAAGCATCAATTAGAGTTTATTGAGACAAAAGTATAGTGAATGTGTTGCCTATACTAAAATGTTACCATAGTTTTATAGTTTTCATTCATTTTTAGTTCAGTTTTAGCTTTAGTTATTTTAGTTAAACTAAATGAAAATGAGAAATGTTGGTTTGGCAACTAACTGAAATAAAATACATTTTTCATGGTTTTCCTTTCAGTTTCAGTTTTAATAATCCTGATTGAGGTGGGTAGTTTATAAACTACGACGGAAACACATTTACTGAATGAATCCCTTGATGCGCAACAAAAAACTCTTTGCCTCAACAGAGGATCTTATTGGACAACTGGACTAACCAGTGGACCAATCACATCGCACAGCATCTCAAATGTTCTGAAACAATTGAGCTAAAGTCTGTCAAAATTATTTGGTTAAATTTTCTTCCCAGAAATGTGCTACACAACTGCATTCACAAACATCAGGCATCCGAATGAGAACAAAAGATCACAGATTGCAGTAACTTGCAGTTTCCATATTTAAAACTTTACAAACTGTAATCTCTAACTTCCGCTATACGTGGGTTCACGAGAGACCAGCGCTTGACGTAGCTCACAGGTGTACCGTAAGTTCAGGTGACGAACGCGGAAGCGCAGAGGATAGAGACAAACAAAACTTGGTTCTTGTGAGAACTAGCATATTCTCACCGGAGTATCCGACGTCTGGAACGCCAGTCTCTAGAGAACGCACGTACGACAGTTAGCGCAAATTAAATATGGACATTTTTCTTACATATACACATTGATTCACTTTAGAAGGCGTTTATTAACTTAAAATTTAATATTTTGCTTTAGCTACTCTAGTTTGTCTGTATTAGCATTTATGATAAATATGCTCACTTAAATGTTGGAGAAAAGCGTTTCGCTAAATGAATACATGTAAATGTGAATAGTCACACAACAACAATTTCATTTCTCTTCCTTCCATCATAAATACTCAGCACAGATGGTTTCATATTCAGTCTTCAGTATATGCTTGTAATTCCAATATGGATTCTCCATTACAGCCTCAATGTTACATGCACTTCACATTAATATAATTAATCACAGTGATGTTCAATTACAGACTGTTTCACAACTATTACTTATTACAGAATCATACTGGGGTTTAATAATGTCTGTTAAACAAGATCAATCATGTTCAAGACTGAGAACCAGGTCACGCTTTTTACCCTAGTGAACGCTTCACTGCCTATATTTATTCTGGAAAATACATTTCTGTGTAGAATCATTAAAAGCCTTGACTAAAAACATTTGAACAATTAATAGCCAGGCGGAAAATATTGTTCAACATCATATGTTGAACCTATAATGGGGCAAGTTGTCACAAAGGGAAGCTGATCATTATTTGCACTTATTTAAGAAGAATACCCTTGTATTCTAAAGTAAATATATTAAAGGGTACATAACACACAGTTTCTGCCAATGTTAATCTTGAGTACAGTGGCGAGGTTTGACGAGCGAGAGGCGTGGTAGGAGCGAGCGAGACCGGTGCGTAATTGAGAATGAGCGTCTCGAGTCCTCTCATGAGGGAGCTCGGAGGCATATAAGTGAAGGACCAGAGAGGGCCAGGCCTAGACTTTACGTTGTGTTTTGTTTATGTTTTAGCATGTGTGTGCGTGGAAGTCGTCCGTGAGGGGCTGCCCGCATTACTTTCGTTTTGTTTATTTATTTATTAAAGTCTTTTAAATGTTTGCCGGTTCCCGCCTCCTTCTTCCCATATCAACGAACTACGTTACAAGTACATATAGAGTAGTGTTACATCCTTCATATCTCCAATATGTCTTTTGTTGTATCATATTTATAAAAGACAGATACGCTCTTTCCGAAAACAGCCGAACCCGTGGAGACACGAGCGCAGACACACAATACATCATGGCATTATCCCTGGATAACTTTCAGTTCACTATACGTTTGTGTTGTTCACATCATATGCACTTACGCACAGATTGCCAATAAAACACAGTCATTTGATGCACTATCACTCACTGAAAGCCTGCGGTTTTGACTCGTGTCCGGGAACAAACAAACACACTTGTAGAACTCTGTTGCTGCTCCGGAAAAACAAACTGCATCCACTGTTTCCTTAACTCTGGGTTATTTGTGAAGCTGAACAAGGTTATCTTTCCCTCACAACCAGAAACACACTTCTTTAGTGACATTGTTGATTTTGTGGTCTAAAAACAAAATGGCAGCGCTGCCGATGGGATGGGCGCTCTCTTGCTCTTGCTCTGGCTGATGTGCACACGCTCATGCAGAAGAAGTTCCCGTATAAGGAATTTCGCCCTCTAGGATGTCATACGGGGCCATACTAAAAAAAAAAAAAAACCTTAACAAAACTTGAATCCTGAAGGAGTGCATTCGGCACAGAAATACTCCACCATACGTCCAACTAATTTTTTCTAAATTTTAGCCATGTTTAGCATGAAATAGCATTAGACCAACCCCTTTAAAAGTATAAAGTATTAGGCTATTTAATACCAAAAAAGCCTTTTAACCATTATAATTATTATTATTATTATCTAAAAGTTTTAATACATGCATTATGTCTCAATTTTAAACCAGTTACAAGTTAAAAATTTCTGGCATTCACAGGTGCATTTAGCAGAAAGAATGCACTAATTTAACATTCTTTTCTGGATTGCATTCCTCCAAACCCAGCCACAGGGATCATCTGGAGCTGCCGGGAGTCTGTTGCTCTTCAAACGAGTCCTGCCTCGAGCTCTAATGAACATTCCTCAGAAACCTCCGCTAATCCTCCGTCGCTCTCAGAGACAAACCGGGAGGATTCCATCAGCTCAGCATATGTCTCATCGCCACAGTCAACAGATGTGATGTTACTGGTGGCAACAGTAATCCCGAGACACGTGGAACACTGGGAGGCCTGGCTGTAAAACAACCGCAGCGCTTTTGCTCCTTGCTGATTTGTCTGCAGCCTGTTTTAGGAGGATAAAACCCGAGTTGGTTTTCATCAGCTGCTAATACAGATGCCACTTCTGAAGATGATGCTATCTGTGTGCCCATATGGCTCTGAAATGTGAAGCACTTTAGTGGGAATTAGTTCTGAGACGTATTGGTGTCTGATCTCCGCACAATACCTGACAGAGTTTATATGAGTTTAGAGAGTACAACCCTATTTACAACGTGGAAAGAAGTGAAGAATGATTGGATTTGACAAACCAATCCACCACAAGCCTGCACTGCCTTCATCACTCCAGATTCAAGATGAAACAACAGCTTTTCATCATAGAATGGCCTTCTAGTTGCCAGGTCTGCGCAACAAAACTAGCCCAATAGCCAATCAAAAGTAGCCGAAAAATTGTCCAATGCAGTTTTCTCCATCAAGGGGTGATGGAGCTTCGGAATGTCCAACCAGACAGTTTTGGTTACCAGATAATTGACAGTAGCCATTGACTTCCATAGTAGGAAAAAAAAAAATACTATGGAAGTCAATGGGTGCCGGCAACTGTCTGGTTACCAACATTCTTCAAAATATCTTCATTCTTCAAAAAGAAACTCATACAGGTTTGGAACAACTTGAGGGTGAGTAAATGAGGACAGTTTTAAATGTTTGGGTGAACTATCCCTTAAACCAAATCTAAAAATTAAAAATGCAATTGTTATTTGAAACAGAAAAAAACGTTAATTGAATCAGAAATCAGAAAAAGTTGGGACAGTATGGAAAACGCAAAAAAAAGAAAAGAAAGTGATTTCTAAATTTACTTTGACTTGTATTTCATTGCAGACAATATGAACAAAAAATATTTCATGTTTTTGTCTGGTCAACTTCATGTAATTTGTAAATATGCATCCTTTCCTGTCATTCAGACCTGCAACACATTTCAAAAAAAGTTGGGACAGGAGCAATTTAGGGCTAGTAATGAGGTAAAATGGTTAAATAATGATGTGATTTGAAACAGGTGATGTCAACAGGTGATTGTAATTATGATTTGGTACAAAAGCAGCATCCAAGAAAGATATAATCCTTTAGGAGCAAAGATGGGCCGAGGATCGCCAGTTTGCCAACAAATACGTGAGAAAATTATTGAAATGTTTAAAAACAATGTTCTCAAAGAAAGATAGGAAGAGATTTGGATATTTCACACTCAACAGTGCATAACATAATTAAAAAATTCAAGGAATCTGGAGGAATTTCAGTGTGTAAAGGACAAGGGCGCAAGCCTAAGCTGAACAACCGTGATCTCCGATCCCTCAGGCGGCACTGCATCAAGAATCTTCATTCATCTATAAGCGATATCACCACATGGGCTCAGGATTACTTTGGCAAACCTTTGTCAAGTACCACAATATGTAGTTACATCCACAAATGCCAGTTAAAACTGTACTGTGCCAAAAGGAAGCCCTATGTTAACAGTGTCCAGAAGCGCCGTCAACTTCTCTGGGCTCGGAGGCATCTGGGATGGACCATCACACAGTGGAAACATGTAGTGAAGTCAGAGGAATCAGTATTTCAGGTATTTTTGGGAGGAATGGACGCCGTGTAATCCAGGGACGTCCATGCATATTTCAACAAGACAATGCAAAACCACATTCTGCACACATTACAAAGTCCTGGCTGCGGAGGAAGAGGGTACGGGTACTTGACTGGCCTGCCTTCAGTCCCGACCTGTCTCCAATAGAGAATGTGTGGCGCATTTTGAAGCGCAAAATGTGACAACGAAGACCCCGTACTGTTGCCCACCTTAAGACTTGTTTGAAAGGAAGAATGGGACAAAATTACACCTGAAACACTTCATCACTTGATGTCTTCAGTCCCTAAACGTCTTTTAAGTGTTGTGAAAAGGAATGGTAACATTACAAAGTGGTAAATGCTTTACTGTCCCAACTTTTTTTAAAATGTGTTGCAGGTCTGAATGACAGGAAAGGATGCATATTTACAAATGACATGAAGTTGACCAGACAAAACATGAAATATTTTTTAGTGTTACATTTAGTGTTACAAAAAAAGTCAAAGGAAATTTAGAAATCACTTCTTTCTTTTTGTGTTTTCCATACTGTCCCAACTTTTTCTGATTTGGGGTTGTACATGGAACTGAAATATATATGTATGAAATATGTTAATTATTATGAAATAATATAATATTCTATGTAAAAAGTGTCTTATTCTTGTCCAAAATAGTCAGTGTATTTTCTTTTTTTTTCAGTGTTATTGTGTAATCAAAATATTTTATTTGACTTTTCTTTAGGTCATATTTAATTTATTTTATGTATAAAAAGCCATAAATTAAAATTTTCCTAATTCTACAACATTAAATTGTTTAAAAATAACTTTTATCTTGTAAAAATGTGTCTATAAATCTTGTGTCAACTGTGTTACCGTACCATAATTTGTCTTTCATGGACCCTTTTCACAGTCTGTGATGAAGCGTTTTAACGGTCATCAATATCGTAAATCCTGCAACATTTTTTGTATTTTCATTTTTTTTTTTTTATGTATGTGTATTTATAACACTAAAAGTTTGTATTATATTACTTTTTCATCAAATTACAAAAAAAAAAACCAACGTACCTGCTGTGAGGGTGTTTCTAATACAGTGTCTATGGGAGTGATGGTAGAAATAACATCTTACTCTCTTTTCACTGCCGTTATCAATCTCACACTATTTTTTCCCTCTTTTTGAAAGTTGTGAAATCACTATTGTTGCGTTTTTCTTTTGCTATTTGAGCAAATCGGGACACAAAAAATATATTTAATGTATTCTCTCATTCACCGCTATAAAAGTTAACCCAACTATGACAAATTCCACTCTGAGAAACCTGGAAATTGTTAAAAGGGTCTATTGGTGGAATTATCTCCCACAACTAAACAGCAAATTATGTCACTTCCCTTCACAGATAAGATCTGAAACACTGAAAGGTGTGTGTGTTCTTGCTGAGAAAATATTTTAATCTAAAAGTCCTTACACCAACAGTTATTTTGTAAAACATCAAAATTGTTCTCACAAGAAAAGCATCAGAGTATGCAAAATATCTCTTCAATTATAGAATCACTATATAGATATATAGATAAAATATATTTGAAAATGATATAAAGCCATGTTTGCATGCAATATGCATCATGGTCCGTGATGATCCATCTGAGACTGAAACTACCAGAAGACTGAATCAGATGCTGGATAAAACTACATTAAGCATCTTTATCCATCGCCAGAATACATGCGGTGAAAGGCCGCTTTCAGGTGGCTCTGGAGGAGAATTGATTTGGGCCACAGACGGATCAGATCCCTGAGGAGCAGAACAGGATTCGGCCGTCAGATGGATTAGACTCACACTCATTAGTGAGCAGTGTGAGCTGGGTAACAGATGCTGCTTGGGTGAACGTGTGGACGCTTTATTCAAACACTGGACCTGCAAATTAACTTTCAAGTGCAAACACACACGGACAAGCTTTAGTTAATTACACACACACACTCCTGTGTGAAGAACACTTTAATTTACAGTTGTGTAGTGGACACACACGCCACCATCTGAGCCCTGACAAACACACACCTACTCATTCACATCCAGTCCCAATCCATATTCTCCAATGTTGCAGCTCCTCTCTTCCTAGTCTGTCAGTAACGCTCTGTTTATTTTCTGTCTCTATGAAGCCCCTCCTTATGAAAAGCACAATGTGCTCTGATTGGTCAGCTGGACCAGTGTGTTGTGATTGGTCAAGCGCTTTGAGCGTGTCTGGAAAATCTCCCGCCCCTTACTATAACCACAAGTTTTTCAACACACTACTATCTAACTCAACCAGGTCCCGCCCCTTTATTTAGCGTATGCCTTGGGTTGGAATTATTTAAACGAGGAATATCGTGATGTGTTTGTTCCTGGAAGAAAACTCAAGACTACAATGGAGGCGTTTCAGGGAGTTCAGGAACACTGACACTGATATAGAGAAGGAATCCCATGGGAGGGACTTTGTGCTCTGCAACTTGCAGACATTTTTAATGTTCAAACAGCAACATTACACACTAAAGAGAGTTGAACATGGAAAAATAGAATAGGTCCTATTCAATATTCATCAAAATACTATACAAAGAGCTGCACGTTTCATCTTCTCCAGATCAGGACGTCCGTATGTCCACTGGAGGTGAGAAGTAAAAGCCATCGGCCCAGATATCAAATTTAAAGTACATTGTTTGGATGTTTCCTGCTCCATTTCTCACAGACACACACACACACACACACACACACACACACACACACACACACACACACACACACACACACACACACACACACACACACACACACACACACACACTCTTTTTGCACACAGTGTTCTTCATTGGCCTCATACAGTGAGAGTTGATTGTATTGCCTGAAGATTCAGTGTCACTGCTGCTCTAATGTAGTTTGAGAAGATGAGACATGCCTCTCAAATGTTATCATGATATATATTGATTGATTTTAGTTATCTTTCCTTAACTAACATCAAATTACTTCCCCTTTGTATGTACCGTATGTGCTCCAATGGGTGAACCACATGACACCTTTTAACATCATGCTCGACTTGACAAAAACAAATTGTATGGGGCTTAAAATAGGTTTTATTTTTTATTTGCAAAAATAATACTAAATTTTAATATAAATATCTTAAATGTATATTTTATAACACACACACACACTATAAACCAATCAGTCATAACATTATGACCACTGACAGGTGAAGTGAATAACACTGATTATCTCTTTATCACAGCACCTGTTAGTGGGTGGGATATATTAGGCAGCAAGTGAACATTTTGTCCTCTAAGTTGATGTGTTAGAAGCAGGAAAAATGGGCAAGCGTAAGGATTTGAGCGAGTTTGACAAGGGCCAAATTGTGATGGCTAGACGACTGGGTCAGAGCATCTCCAAAACTGCAGCTCTTGTGGGGTGTTCCCGGTCTGCAGTGGTCAGGATCTATCAAAAGTGTTGTTGAGTATGGGACTGCGTGGCTGCAGACCAGTCACGGTGCACATGCTGATCCCTGTCCGGAACAGAGGGCACGTGAGCATCAGAACTGGACCACAGAGTAATGGAAGAAGGTGGCCTGGTCTGATGAATCACGTTTTCTTTTACATCACGTGGATGGCCGAGTGCGTGTGCATCGCTTACTTGGGGAACACATGATACCAGGATGCACTATGGGAAGAAGGCAAGCGGGCAGATGCGATGCTTTGGGCAATGTTCTGCTGGGAAACTTTGGGTCCTGCCATCCTGCCATTACTTTGACACGTACCTCCTACCTAAGCATTGTTGCAGACCATGTACAGCCTTTCATTGTTTCCCTGGTGGCTGTGGCCTCCTTCAGCAGGATAATGCGCCCTGCCACAAAGCAAAAATGGTTCAGGAATGGTTTGAGGAGCACAACGAGTTTGAGGTGCTGACTTGGCCTCCAACTTCCCCAGATCTCAATCCAGTCGAGCATCTGTGGGATGTTCTGAACAAACAAGTCCGATCCATGGAGGCCTTGACATTCACAGAGCCGATATTCAAATCTTTATACCTTATATGAAGTCATCATACCTTATAAAAACCACTCACAAACTTTGAGTTTGACCATTCACTGGAAGCAAAGCATGATGTGAAATGCCTCCAACAAAAGATCTCAAAACACCTCTGGACAAAACAACACTGTGTTGTGAAAAATCAGACCACATCAACATCAAAACCTCAAGCCAACTGTGAAGTATGGAGGGGCCAGCATCGTTTGGAGCTGCTTTTCTCCCTCAGGTCCAGGACATCTTGCTATCTTCAACAGAAAATGAATTTTCAAGTTTACCAGCACATTATTGTAATAAGACTGGACATTAATTAAAAGAGCGTAAGGCAATCTGTCTGCCAACTGAACCTCAACAGAAGTTGGTTATGCAACAGAAAACAACCCAAATCACCGGACGAAAAACCTTCTGGAGTAAAACAACCTGACCTTAAACGGCACTGAGACGATGTGGTATATCACCTCCATGTCTATGAGAAAGCAAATTCACACCAGATATCTCAAGAAAACTGCTAAAATGAATCCTCTTTGGAGCTAAATTCCTCCTGACCATGTGCAGGTCAGATGCACAATTACAGTCCAAACTCTGTGTGGAGGTGCTTCCAAAAGTAAGTTACAGCAATTACTAAATCACACAGCTCTATATATAAAGTTTGAAATATATTCAACTGTATCTGCATACATACACTACGGAAAGCAATATATACTATATAGCAAATCTCAACTGCCTCTTTTTATTTTATTACAAAATGTAACAATATTGCCTCACAGCTTTTGGATATGCACAACCGGTCAAAAGTTTGGAAAAATTAAGATGTTATTAAAATAACTATCTATTAGAATACATTTAAAATGTTATCTATTCCTGTGTAAAAGATGAATTTTAAATTTTCTTATTACTATCAATGTTGAAAAAAGTTGTGTGGCTTCATAACTTCATTCTACATTTTTATGGAAATCGTGACTTTTTTTTCATTTTTTGATGAATAGAAAGCTCAAAAGAACAACATTTGAAAATATTTAATAACATTAGAAAAGCATTTATTGTCACGTTTGACCTATTTAATGCATCCTATTTTTTTATCTTACTTACGCTAAGATTTTGGATAATATTTCACAATATTACTGTATTTTTGATCAAATAAATGCAGCCTTGGTGAGTATAAGAGACTTGTTTCAAAACATAAAATCTTAATTATTCTAAAGCGTTGACCAGCAGTGTATAAATATGGGCTTTTTAAATTACAGCAGTGTATAAATATATAACTTTTTATTTGCATAAACACATACATTGTACTAGGTAAAGTGATATATACTACATAGCAAATCTCAAAAGCTTGATATATTCTATCTTATTGCAAAATATATGTACAGTATAAGTATACTCACATAGGGTGAGATATATTGCAAATCTCAACTGCTTGATTACTGTCATCATCGTGAACTGTAAATTATATTATCTTCCAGCTGTAATATACAAATGTGACTACAAGTCTTGAAGATGTTAAGATATTATACCCATTAACATCATTATTTTCTGTAAAAGCTGCTTTGAAGTAATGTGTATTGTGAGAAGCGCTATACAGTTAGATTTGACTAAATGACACATTTTTGTGTGTTCTGGTTCAGTACTATCATATTTCTCACCTTAAACTCCGTCTCTATGTTGGCGAGTCGTGCAAGTTCGTTGCTGAGCTCCAGAGCCGTCAGTACGGGATCTTCGCTGGACAGCGCCAGGTAGGCGGCGCTGGCGAGCCCTTTGTATGCATTCATCCGCGATCTCGAGTGACTGAAAGAGTCACGTCTCTGTTTCTCCGTGCACTCGTAGCACTTGCAAAAGTAATCGTGAGGGCGCTCGATCCTGGCGCCCTTCATCAGCAGGATGTGTACGATCTCGTACTCCTGGCAGTGAGCGGCTAGAATCACCGGTGTCACATCATGCGAAAAACGCGTCCCATCCTCGTCATAGGCGTAGAAGTCGTCATCCCTCAGTTCCTGCTCCAGCGGGCTCAGAGTCAGTCTCAAGCCACCCGCAAACGCTGGATGAGCCAATATGGCCTCCACGATTCGCACGTACCCTTTGCTGATTGCCAAAAGAAGCGCGTCGCCCACCCGCGCCATTCCGTCTTTCTTCAGGAGGAGCTCTGTGACCTCCAGGTGCTCGTTCCCGACTGCCAGCTGCAGCGCGTTTTGACCCATGTAGTCCACGCAGTTGAAGTTGAGCGTTTTGGACTCATCCAGCATCTTGCGGACAACAGGAATGTTGCCATACTCCGCAGCGTCGAGGAAACGCTCCTCCTCCGCTGTGAGGCTGGATCCACGTTCATTGAACATGTAGGCGGGACCTCGGATGGCCTGCCGACGGCCCTTCTCTCGCAGGGTGGTGTGCCTGCGATGCATGACCTCTGACCTGAGAAAAAGTAAAAAATCATTAGTAAAGAACACTTAGTCGCAATATTCAATAAAGAACTTGATTTTATCCATCAATAAGTTAAAGTGCTCTTACTAAACTATTCGGGGCAGTTGTGGCCTTGTGGCTGGTTAGAAAGTAGGACTTGTAACCCGGAGGTCACGGATTTTAGTCTTAGTACCCTAGGAAATTTTGGAATGAACAGCACTCTCTCTTTCCTCTCTCATTACCCACATCTGAGATGCCTTTCACTATTATCTTTCATGCAGTGTGTAATATAGATATGAATATAAAGAGAAATGGAGAGAAATGGAGTTATTGCATCCCAAAAGAATGAACCAATTCCATTTTAAATGAGTGATCAGTAATTCCAGACTTACTTCCTGCATGAACCTACACTGTATTGGCAAAAGTTTTGGGATGTCTTTACATGCGCATTAACTTTAATATCCCATTATTAATCTGTAGGGTTTAATAAGGAGCTGGCCCACCCTTTGCAGCTACAACAGTTTCAACTCTTCTGGGAAGGTTTTCCACAAGGTTTAGGAATTTTTGACCATTCTTTAGAAGCGCATTTGTGAGACTGATGTTGGACGAGAAGTCCTGGCTCGCAGTCTCCGCTCTAATTCATCCCAAAGTTGTCCTATCGGGCTGAGGTCAGGACAGTCAAGTTCCTCCACAACAAACTCACTCATCCATGTCTTTATGGACCTTGCTTTGTGCACGGTCTAAATTAAATCTAGATTAGATCTAGATTAAATGTATAGGCAATGTGTATTTATATATGTTTTTATATATGTAACACTGTGGTCCTACATGTAAGGCATGACATTTAATTCCTTTGTATGTCTCTACATATAGCAGAATAACAATAAAGCTCACCTGACTTAATTTAGTACAGGTATTCTAACCATGAGGCGTTCATGACCTCAATGTTAGATTATTGTAGTACTCTACTGGGTTGTTGCCCTGCTCGCTTAATAAACAAACTCCAGCTGGTCCAAAACGTAGCAGCTCGAGTTTTTACTAGAACCAGGAAGTATGATCACATTAGCACAAATCTATCTTATTTCTTACAAAGCACTAAATGGTTTAGCTCCCCAGTACTTTAGTGAACTCTTAACACATTATACTCCATCACGTCTACTGCGGTCTCAAAACTCTCGCCAGTTGATAATACCTAGAAAATCAAAATCAACTGCAGGCGGTCAATCCTTTTCTTATTTAGCACCTAAACTCTGGAACAGTCTTCCTAGCATTGTTCGGGAAGCAGACACACTCTGTCAGTTTAAATCTAAACTAAAAATGCATCTCTTTACTATGGCATACACATCTAGGTCAGCTGGAACCGGGAACACTTCCCATAACACCTGATGTACTCATTACATTATAGAAGAATGGCATCTACACTAATGTTAGTCTTTCTGTTTATCCCGAGGTTTACTGCAGTCAGCCGGAACTGGGCTGTATCCAGATCAGATGGTGGACCTGCACCTGGACATGACCAACGCATCCCTGAAATCTTTGCAGAGAGCGTGTCAATTAAACTCTGCCCTGTAATAAACCCGTCTCTGGCACGACGACTCCAATCTATCCAATAATCTTACGAATATCTATTTATCTAATATGACTTCTGAACTGTAATGTTGCCAGAATTATATCATCCACTGTTTGTTTGTCGGCCAGAGGAGAACTGGCCCCCACGACTGAGCCTGGTTTCTCCCAAGGTTTTTTTTCTCCATTCTGGCCCTGAAGGAGCTTTGGTTCCTTGCAACCTTTGCCTTTGGCTTTTGGCTTGCTCAGTTGGAGACACCTAAATAAAAATAAAAAAACGCTATATAAAGAAGACTTGACAAAAAAATAAAACAAAATGTGTAGTATTAGTATAATAGTTGAAGTAAATATTAACAGAAATAAAAGAGAGTATAAAAAACTTCAGTTGGGTAATGAATAGAAATCAATAAAAACTAAATAGACATTTAAAAAATAACAATATTAATAATAGGAAATAATAAAATAATAGAAAAATCTAAACCAATTTAAAATATGAATAAATACTACGATAGTAATGATACTAAAATAACATTGGGAAAAACTAGTTGTTAAAGGTTGCAGTTAAAGATTTTAAATGAGTGTGTTTAATTAGTCTAATCTTCTCTGTTCACTGCACAGCATGACATTCAATCCATGACTGTTTGTCAATAGACTGACTGTCTAACACAGCCAATCACAGCTCTGCTTTTAAAAGTCGCTAAATTGGCCTTTCATGCCACACATGTCAATCTGACCTCTGATTGGACCAATAATCAATGACATCAGTGATCAGCTCGGAGGGTTGCAGCTTTTTCAATGGATCTCACACTGTCACGCATGTGATGTTCAGGATTGGGATCAAAAGCTAAGAAATTGCCATGATTTCAACACTTTGGGGATAAAATACACATACTTGAGTTTTGTCATTTATAGACGACACTGAGAGTGGATATATCACGCTTTAAAAATGACATGATGATTGCAAAATGCTATAAATGTTTAAAAATCATATCTATTATAGTCCTCTTGATCACAGTCTTGTCTGAAATTGCGCATTTGCAAAAGCGCCTCTGGAGAAAATTAATTTACTCAGTACCAATCAGTTTCACACACACACACACACACACACACACAGCTAATGCAGTTTAGACATGGATATATACACACAAATACATGAAACATACATGTGCAGCGAGCAGATCAATATGTTGTCTGGTACATGCTGTGCTGCTCTGAACATTTTATTTCCAAATGCTCTCAAACTCTGTCTTTGGTTGAGGCATTTCATGCAGCAAATCACAGCAAATTGCAGGAAGTCACAACCTGCTACAAAACAAAAACACTGTCTGCTTTTATACAAAAACACACACATACACAAACTCAGAGAGAGATGTAAAGTTTAGCAGACACATCAATGTAGCATATGTTGCTTAATTAGTGGTGTTTGTAAAGTCAAGCATAACTATTCCTGTTTCTAATATTTATATTTGTGGCGTGATCAAACCACTAAAAAAGTACAAAAGTTCAGTGTGCATGTCGCCTTGCAGCGTTCTTCAACCACCTAAAATGCCCGAGCGACACCCTAGTAGCCACCTAAGAATGCCCTAGCAACCCCATGGGAACCATCTGCCAATGCTCATGAAAACCACTTCTTCATAAACTGTGAAATTGTAGTTATGTCTAGTTTAGAGGGGTGGGCCACCAGTTAACTGACACTGTGCTCCTCCGAGACAAATGAAAGGCTGAAGTGATAAAAAGCGGAAAGATGATTACACATCGCTCTGAGACATCAAACGCAGAAAGGAGCAGGTGAAAATGGAACCCATTCAAACAGCATAAGTACCCTGAGGGACATGAAAGAGCGTGGCACTCAAGAGAGGGAGCCATGCTGCGCGCAGACAGACAGCTCTGTGTGTGTGAGGTCATTAAGATCCTCAAGATACGTCTGTCTCTCTCTCACACACTGTTACAGGTGCACAAACTGCATGTGTTTGCATAAGTTTTGCTTCCAGCGGTGTCTGATTAAACCAGTGTGATTTCTGTCAGCATTTGTGAGCCCCTGCCCCACTGAAAGTGAAAGTGCCCTTTTCGATTGCCCCGCGGTGCCCTCGTGAACGCTGATTCTATTGCTGCTGTTATTTCTACTGCAGTTATTGCTACTTCTGTTATTGCTGCTGCTGTTGGTTTTTGCTGCTGCTGTTGGTTATAGCAGCTTTTATGGGTTATTGCTGCTATTATTGGTTATTGGTACTGCTGGTGGTTATTGCTACTGCTAGGTCAGTGCTGCTGCTGCTGTAGGTTAGTGATGCTGCTCCTGTAGGTTAGTGCTGCTGCTGTAGGTTAGTGATGCTGTTGTTATTGCTGCTGCTGTAGGTTAGTGATGCTGCTGCTGTAGGTTAGTGATGCTGCTGCAGGTTAGTGCTGCTGTTATTGCTGTTGCTGTAGGTTAGTGATGCTGCTGCTGTAGGTTAGTGCTGCTGCCGCTGTAGGTTAGTGATGCTGCTGTTATTGCTGCTGCTGCTGTAGGTAAATGATGCTGCTGTTATTGCTGCTGCTGTAGGTTAGTGATACTGCTGCTGCTGTTGGTTAGTGATGCTGCTGTTATTGCTGCTGCTGTTGGTTAGTGATGCTGCTGTTATTGCTGCTGCTGTAGGTTAGTGATGCTGCTGCTGCTGTTGGTTAGTGATGCTGCTGTTATTGCTACTGCTGTAGGTTAGTGATGCTGCTGCTGCAGGTTAGTGATGCTGTTATTGCTGCTGCTGTAGGTTAGTGATGCTGCTGCTGTAGGTTAGTGCTGCTGCCGCTGTAGGTTAGTGATGCTGCTGTTATTGCCGCTGCCGCTGCAGGTTAGTGATGCCGTTATTGCTGCTGCTGTAGGAGCGATGCTGCCGCTGTAGGCCAGTGCCGCTGCCGCCCGTAGTTTCAGTGATGCTGCTGTTACTGCTGCCGCCGCTGTAGGTAAACGATGCCGCTGTTATTGCTGCCGCTGTAGGTTAGCGGCACCGCTGCTGCTGCTGGTTAGTGATGCTGCTGTTATTGCTGCTGCTGTTGGTTAGTGATGCTGCTGTTATTGCTGCTGCTGTAGGTTAGTGATGCTGCTGCTGCTGTTGGTTAGTGATGCTGCTGTTATTGCCACCGCCGCAGATTAGTGATGCTGCTGTTATTGCTACTGCTGCAGGTTAGTGATGCTGCTGTTATTGCTACTGCTGCAGGTTAGTGATGCTGCTGTTATTGCTACTGCTGCAGGTTAGTGATGCTGCTTTTATTGCTACTGCTGCAGGTTAGCGATGCTGCGCAGCCGTTGGTTAGTGATGCTGCTTTTATTGCTACCGCTGCAGGTTAGTGATGCTGCTGTTATTGCTACTGCTGCAGGTTAGTGATGCTGCTGTTATTGCTACTGCTGCAGGTTAGTGATGCTGCTGTTATTGCTGCTGCTGTAGGTTAGTGATGCTGCTGTTATTGCTGCTGCTGCTGTAGGTAAGTGATGCTGCTGTTATTGCTGCTGCTGCTGTTATTGCTACTGCTGTAGGTTAGTGATGCTGCTGTTATTGCTGCTGCTGCAGGTTAGTGATGCCGCTGTTATTGCTGCCGCTGTAGGTTAGCGTTGCTGCCGCTGCAGCAGGCCAGTGATGCCGCTGTTATTGCTGCTGTAGGTTAGCGATGCCGCCGCCGCTGCAGGTTAGTGATGCCGCTGTTATTGCTGCTGCCGCTGCAGGTTAGCGATGCTGCCGCTGCAGGTTAGTGATGCTGCTGTTATTGCTGCTGCTGCTGCTGCAGGTTAGTGCCGCCGCCGCTGTAGGTTAGCGATGCTGCTGCTGTAGGTTAGCGATGCTGCCGCGGTAGGTTAGTGATGCCGCTGCTGTAGGTTAGTGATGCTGCTGCTGTAGATTAGCGATGCTGCTGCTGCAGGTTAATGATGCTGCTGCTGTAGATTAGCGATGCTGCTGCTGTAGGTTAGTGATGCTGCTCCTGTAGGTTAGCGCTGCTGCTGCTGTAGGTTAGCGCTGCTGCTGTTATTGCTGCTGCTGTAGGTTAGCGATGCCGCTGCTGTAGGTTAGCGATGCTGCTGCAGGTTAGTGCTGCTGTTATTGCTGCTGCTGTAGGTTAGTGATGCTGCCCTGCAGGTTAGTGGTGGTGCCGCCGCTGCAGGTTAGTGATGCTGTTGTTATTGCCGCTGCTGTAGGCCAGTGATGCCGCTGCTGTAGGTTAGCGATGCCGCTGCAGGTTAGTGCCGCTGTTATTGCTGCTGCTGTAGGTTAGCGATGCCGCTGCTGTAGGTTAGTGCTGCCGCCGCTGCAGGTTAGTGATGCTGCTGTTATTGCCGCTGCCGCTGCAGGTAAATTATGCTGCTGTTATTGCCGCAGCAGGTTAGCGATACCGCCGCTGCCGCTGCTGGTTAGTGATGCTGCTGTTATTGCTGCCGCTGTTGGTTAGTTATGCTGCCGTTATTGCTGCTGCCGCTGTAGGTTAGTGATGCCGCTGCTGCTGGTTAATGATGCTGCTTTTATTGCTACCGCTGCAGGTTAGCGATGCTGCTGCTGTAGGTTAGTGATGCTGTTATTGCTGCTGCTGTAGGTTAGTGATGCCGCTGCTGTAGGTTAGCGTTGCCGCCGCTGTAGTTTAGTGATGCTGCCGTTATTGCTGCCGCCGCTGCAGGTTAGTGATGCTGTTATTGCTGCTGCTGCAGGTTAGCGATGCTGCTGCTGTAGGCTGCGCTGCCGCCGTAGTTTCAGTGATGCTGCTGTTATTGCTGCCGCTGCCGCTGCAGGTAAACGATGCCGCTGTTATTGCTGCTGCTGCAGGTTAGTGGTACCGCTGCCGCTGCTGGTTAGTGATGCTGCTGTTATTGCTGCTGCTGTAGGTTAGTGATGCTGCTGTTATTGCTGCTGCTGTAGGTTAGTGATGCTGCTGCTGCTGTTGGTTAGTGATGCTGCTTTTATTGCTACTGCTGCAGATTAGTGATGCTGCTGTTATTGCTACCGCCGCAGGTTAGTGATGCTGCTGTTATTGCTACCGCTGCAGGTTAGTGATGCTGCTGTTATTGCTACCGCCGCAGGTTAGTGATGCTGCTTTATTGCCACCGCTGCAGGTTAGTGATGCTGCTGCTGCTGTTGGTTAGTGATGCTGCTTTTATTGCTACTGCTGCAGTTTAGTGATGCTGCTGTTATTGCTACTGCTGCAGGTTAGTGATGCTGCTGTTATTGCTACTGCTGCAGGTTAGTGATGCTGCTTTTATTGCTACCGCCGCAGGTTAGTGATGCTGCTGTTATTGCTACTGCTGTAGGTTAGTGATGCTGCTGTTATTGCTACTGCTGCAGGTTAGTGATGCTGCTGTTATTGCTACCGCTGCAGGTTAGTGATGCTGCTTATTGCTGCCGCTGCAGGTTAGTGATGCTGCTTTATTGCTACTGCTGTAGGTTAGTGATGCTGCTGTTATTGCTGCTGCTGTAGGTTAGTGATGCTGCTGTTATTGCTGCTGCTGCAGGTTAGTGTTGCTGCTGCTGTAGGTTAGTGATGCTGCTGTGCTGCTGATGCTGCTGCTGCTGCTGCTGCGCTGCTAGGGCCAGCGATGCTGCTGCTGTAGGTTAGTGATGCTGCTGTTATTGCTGCTGCTGCAGGTTAGTGCTGCTGCTGCTGTAGGTTAGCGATGCCGCTGCTGCAGGTTAGTGATGCTGCCGCGTAGGTTGGCGATGCTGCTGCTGTAGGTTAGTGATGCTGCTGCTGTAGATTGTGATGCTGCCGCTGTAGGTTAATGATGCTGCTGTAGATTGCGATGCTGCTGCAGGTTAGTGATGCTGCCGCGTAGGTTAGTGATGGTGCCGCTGCAGGTTAGTGATGCTGCTGTTATTGCTGCTGCTGTAGGTTAGTGTTGCTGCTGCTGTAGGTTAGTGATGCTGCTGCTGTAGGTTAGTGATGCTGCTGCTGCGTTAGTGATGCTGCTGCTGTAGGTTAGTGATGCTGCTGCTGTAGGTTAGTGATGCTGCTGCTGTAGATTAGTGATGCTGCTGCTGTAGGTTAGTGATGCTGCTGCTGTAGGTTAGTGATGCTGCTGCTGTAGGTTAGTGATGCTGCTGTTATTGCTGCTGTAGGTTAGTAATGCTGCTGTTATTGCTGCTTCTGTAGGTTAGTGATGCTGCTGCTGCTGTAGCTTGTTGCTGCTGTTATTATGTGACATATGACGCACGGAAAGATATGTTGTTGAATATAGTGTTATAAATTACTTTTGTGTCAATCGGAAATTCTCATTACACTCATTGTCTGTGAAGTGGTGCAGGACAGACACCTTGTGTTAGGTGCAAAAAGTACAATTTTTACTGCTTGATAAATATAAGCAGTACAGCACAAACCTCTGTGTGCTCGCCGTCTCCTAATTAGGACCAGAAATAGATAAAAATTAACTTTGATTTTTAAAACAAAGAAAAGGATGGTTAGTATGCGCCAACATTGGGAAACTCTATTCATGTTTAGCATCACCTTTTTTCTCTCTACACTATTTTTCCAAACATGTCCAAACTTACTCCACTGACATGTCAGGCTGCTTAAACAAACATATCGCTTTTTTTGAAAGCATCGTCAGGAAGTCGTACTACCACTTACAGTGACCATCAAACAGGAGAAAGCACGTATAACACACAGCTGCCTTACTGACTATATGATGTACTTGAATCAGATCTGACAGTTTAGGATTAAAATGAGTGAAGTTTAAACAGGGAATGAATTATGAGCCCATCCATATGGAGAAAATGTGGAACTGATTATCTGGAAGGACACACACTCACAGAGAATGAATAATATGCAAACTCCGTCGTCTACCCTTTCATCCTACTGTACTATATATCACCTTTCATTTCTCTCTCACTCTCTCTCTCCTCTCTTGTACCAACATCAGCATAGAAATGGAGTTTTTGCTCCTCATCAGCACAAAGAATGAAAGGACCAGCTGGAATCACAATGAGAGAGGAAGACTACAAGCCAGAGAAGACACACAGATGAAACAGAGCGGAAAGACTGAGATAAAAGAAGTGATGACCCTCTTTACAAACGCTTTGAAATGATGGAGGTTCTGTTGATATTTCATACTGGGAGAAAAATGAAGAGAACAAACAAGGAAGAAGCTTTGACCAGGAAGTGACTAGGGTTATTAAACATTAATAAAAACAGTAATATTATTAAAACCGATAATATTAAATAAACACTGGAAGTGACCAGCTCCAATTTAATATACAATACAAACAAGAGCAAAAACACAGTCTACATGAGCAGCTCCCTTCTAAGGCAGCATCCTATCTGATATGGCACCTATTTGAAACCACTATAAAGTGCACTCCTCATGTGAAGCACACCAGTTCAGCCTTGACTTTGGCATGTTGCTAATCCAACCATAATATAAGCATAAAAATACATTACAGACATACATCTGATTATATAGTCCATTTGGTAACAGACTGAACCATTTTTAACAATACCTTTCTGGAATTTTCTTACATTACAGGTTTTATTGATAAGAATGTATTTGTAGATTTTGGAAAAGCTAGGAAAACACTATCTTACTGCTCTTAATACAGAATCTCTGATGAACACCTTTGGTTTTAATGAGAAAAAAATAAAAAAACAATGGTGGATTCACCCAGAACCAAACCTCAGGCACGCTTGCCGGATAAAAGCTCTGCACTGGACCATTGCAAATCTACATGAAGAATAGAAGAATAATATCCCCCACTTTTTAAAACAAAATTACGCCACTGCATCACATTATGGATAACTTTTGATTCACTCTACGTATGTGTTGTTTACATTGTATGCACTTGCGCCGATTGCCTTGTCTGACTATCACCAGAGCAAACTCAGTTTAAGATTGAACATTGGTCTGGGGAGTCTGCTCTGTATTTTCTACTGCACAAGAGGGCTGATCAGCAAGCATAGTTCAAATGACTCAGTGTGCAATTGGATAGTCCTTCAACCAATCAGACCACAAGACCTTGCTTATAAAACATTCTTCACCGAAAATGCCAGGAACACTTTTGAAAAACAAACTGCATCCACTGTTCCCTTAACGCTGGAACGCTGAACAAAGTTATCTTTCCCTCACAACCAAAAACACACTTCTTTGGTCACATTGTTGAAAAATCCTACTCGACTTGCGTTACCAGAATGATGGGCGTGCTTCTCTCCTGCTCTTGTTCGTGTGTGTGTGTGCGCTCATCTGGGATAAGTGTCCATTCAAGAATTTTCCACCATCTATTACGACATACAGGGCCATACTAAAAAAAAACGTTACGAAACTTATGAGAAACCGGAAGGTTGGTCATACGTCCAACTCATTTTTTGAAACTTTGGCCATGTTTAGCATGAGAATCCAACTCTTTAACAGTGTAAATAAATCAGAATACATGAAATAGCATTAGACCCCCCCTTCTCAGGGGCGTAGCACAAGGTCCTGGGCCCTATGCATAGGCAGTCCTGATGGGCCCCCATGTTCTTCAACCCAATATATTCTAGACTTTTCAAGGGCCCTTTCTCCATTTGTAATCAGTACTGGTTTTACCCCAGTTTGATGCTCCTGCCCCCTCCACACAAGCTCCAAAAAGGACAAAAGCATAAAAGTTTGGTCTGTTTTTCCATGCAAAGCTATTGACTTCAGATGACTTTTCATATAGTGAACAACTCATATGTATTACTGTTATGGTACTTCTGTGACCTTTCTGGAGCTTAAAAGCGTCACTGGAGCTTCACTGTATGATTTCAGAGTACATGAGAATAACATCAGCAGGAAGATTTTTCAATTTCTTCTTTTGAGTTTCAATGAAGATAGTCATACATCTTTAGATAAATGATGACAGAATCTTCCTATTTGGGTGAGCCCTGGAAATGACTTTGGAAAATAACTCAGACATGTTCAAGTCAACACTCATCTGGAGATTGACATGGAGATTAATGAAGATCTGGTTCTGCCTGCAGTATCATTACCACTGGAGCGGATCAGATGATGACACAGGCAGCTTGTCTGGAATATTTGGCAGGTTATTATTGTTTTCATCTCAGGCTGCAGGCAGTGTCTTGCGACCAGAACCAAAACTACAAACCCTTTTCTCATGTCTCTCTTTCTTTCAATCTCGCACAAACTTTCAAGGAAATTAACGACAGATATACTGTCAGACATCAATATTTAAAGACCTTGTGGTGATTCCTGGCCTGATTTTTGTACCAACTCAAAGGAGGCTCTGAAGGGATCATGATCAGCGCATGCGCATAATCCTGGAGATCATCAACCAGGAAACTATTCTAACCTCTCTGACCAACGAGAGACACAACAAAAACTGAGGAGCTAATTAATGTCTAAAGCTCACAATGCAGTTTAACAACTACAATGACATTTAACACATTATTAATTTATAGAATAATGGCAGAACAATAATTGCAAGAAAAATATATTATTAATAAAACATTACCCTAGCCTATTATTTAAATGCTAAATTATTTAATTAAATCTGCATCGTAACTAGAAAGTAGCGCAAATCACACACGTGATTAATCTAACTAGCCACAAATAAAACTTTTGAACTGTATTTTAGATTTTGTGCAATTATCCCACTGCAATCCCATTGACGATATTAAGTTCAAATACACGCTGTAAAAGTAAAAATATTCTTTTCTTACATTAAAAGACAATTTTACCTCATTCATTCCTTAAAATTACTTTCGATAGTAGGCTATCACCAAGTTGATTCGTTCATATTAAATGATAGTTTTGACATAGACTACGTGGCTACCTGGCAAACATTTTCTATCTGTCCGTTTCTGGATTCCTGCCCTGGAATAAGATGACAAAGTCCGGGAGAGTGAAGGTTTGACTCACGCGTGAGGTGCGTATGCGCGCGATGCCCGCCGCTCAGGGGTCTCGGCGGCTGATGGAGATGAGTCGGACCGGCAGAAGCGGGGAGGAGGGGGAGAGAGGGAGGAAGAGGATAGCACGGAGCCCCCCGCCTTCGTCAGACATCGAAGAGCCTCGTGCTCCGCATCTGGTAAGAGAAAGGGCTTTTGAAGTGAAACTGAGACGCGCAACTTCAGCAACAAGTGGGAGAAGAGTCCACACACACACACACACACACACACACACACACACACACACGGAGATGCGCCGCAGCATCGCTCGAGACGCGCCGACGAGCGCCCGATCAACTTCAGCGGATCGCGGGGAGACGCGTCTCTGGATCGCGTGTCCGGGTGGTTGGTGCGTGGAAGCGGCGCCGATGCCCGCCGCTTCAGGGGTCTCGGCGGCTGATGGAGATGAGTCGGACCGGCAGAAGCGGGGGAGGAGGGGGGAGAGAGGGAGGAAGAGGAGGCACGGAGCCCCTCGCCTTCGTCAGACATCGGGAGAGCTCGTGCTCCGCATCTGGTAAGAGAAAGGGCTTCATGAAACTGAGACGCACAACTTCAGCAACAAGTGGGAGAAGAGTTTTACACACACACACACACACACACACACACACACACACACACACACACACACACACACACACACACACACACACACCTCAAATGAGAGAGGTGTGGCTTGCTACACATGGTCAAAAGTATGTGGACACCCAAACACTGTGCCTGACGAACACACTTCTGATTCTGTGGAACACAAATGAAGACGCAATGAGGAACGTCTGAGCTGCTCTTTTCCGTACAACGAAACTGAACAATGTCTTTTTTTTTAATTAGGCTAAAGCTTTTCCTTTAGAGTCTTGACAGTTAATGTCATCCTTCCTTTTAGTGTATGCAAAAGAGCAAGATGGACATTCTGAAAATCTTCAAACATGTTTCGCAATTTAATGCAGCGTGATATGCTATAGGCTACTCAATCTAAAGCAGTTTTATAGTGTTTCAAGTGACAAAATTTTTGTTTTTTGTTTTCATTAACTATAATAACCCTGCTGCATGACATTTTAGACATTTAGATTTAGACATTTAGAAGCTTAAAGGTAATTTTTGCATTCATAAAAATTGTAACCTTTAAAACACATACCTCGGGTCTTTAGTGACCCGGGACATCATTCACTGCCCTCCTCCTCATTCATTTTTTAAAAAGTTTGACATCAACATTTTTAATATTCCTCAATCAATTAATTATAAACAAAATAAGACAATTATAAAAAATTATAACATACTGTTTTCCCATACATTTTTCATAAAAATTGTATAGGGTCTCTAACGACCCAGTGTAACAGTGGAAGTATATTTTTTCTGTACAAATATTTAATCTTTGATGATTGAATAAGTGCAGTTCACCTTTATTACACAAGGTGGCAATGCCTGATACACAATGATGAAGAGACATTTCTTTCAGTCACCGCAGGCAGAAAACAAAAAAAGAGGAGCACAACTTGAAATGGCTCAGCAATTTACTGCAGAGCAAGTTCTGAACGCAGTCAAATATTAGTGTCACTGTCACTGATGCTGGATCTGGTGAAGAATCTGTCAGCGATCAAAATTAACATGATTTTGAACAGAATGTTTGAGATGGCAAATATAATTCAGATGCTGAATGTACTGAGAAATGAGCTCTGAAGAGGACAGTGATGATGGGATAAAACTGAACCCTTCCAAGCTCCAAAAGCTTACAAAACATGCTTTATTTTATTCTTCTGTCATTGTTACTCTAACATCAGGAGAGTTTTATATTATCATGACAGGATAGAGATCCATCCGTGTTAGATATAGAGCCGGCCGGGTCACTAAAGACCTGAATATGTAATAATTCAGCATTTAAGGTTAAACCTAACATCTTGGAAAGCTTGAAACTACCCAGATTTGTATGAAGATCATTGATTTCATTCAGGAGTTGCACTGCAAAGTTTCACATAAAAAAAACCCCACTCTATTACACCCCTATTTTGTATTCTTACAACAAACACACCGGTAACATCGGAATACTGACCGGTTAACATTTGCAAAAAGAGTCCAAGGATTTTGATCAGGGAGAGTGAGCAGGATGTGCGAGTGGTAACTTATCTAGGTGCTTTGGTTCAGAGGTGCTTTGGTCCATGGTCAAACAAACACTTAAAAGCTTATAGAACACAGAATACATAAATATCAGCAATATCAGGGTTATTGACCTGGAAGTATCAGGCTTTGCAGAAATGCAAACTCGTTTTCTAAAGAAGCAAAATTACTTCAGGTATTAAGTTTTATTGTCTGAAAAAAATATCAAAATTAAGTGAGTTTACACTTAAAACAAGACAAAAATCTGCTGGGGTCAGAAAATATTCAAAGGAAAAAGTTTAATTTTGGGGCTTTTTTAGACCACAAAATTTCACAGAAAACAATACTTTTTTATATTATTCTATAACACTTCTTAATTAAATGTATCGATTGAAGAATGTTATAATATTTTACTGAAAACGAGAAATACATAGTAAGGGGGAAAATATTTGCAGTAAAAATAGTTAAATTAAAAAAAAAAAAAAAACACCACCGCTTAGAACCTACAGTGATTGTTACATTTTGTATGCTGCTTTCCACTGTTTCCACTTTCCAAAGCTTTGTGGAAATAGTGCCAAAAAAAAGCAATAAAAAGGCGATAGCAAGGAAAAACTGTTGTTTGGAAGGAGGATGAATCCTTGGGAAGAACAAAGCAAATGAGAGAAATTTATTGCAGCTACTGTGATTAGACAAACAAATTTAAGAAATAAAATATTCTGAGCACTGCAGAGAAGATGATTAGAGTGTTTGTGATGCTAAACAGGTACCTGTGCGCGCTAATGTGTGTGTGTGTGTGTGTGTGTGTGTGTGTGTGTGTGCGTTGTCTTTTGAGGGTTTTATCCAGGATATCTGATCGCCCCGGGTCTCTTCCTGTGTCTGATGGGCATTCTAGGAACATCTGCAGGGATTAATTGGACAAAATCAGACACTCACAATCAGACGCACACAAAACTCAAACACACACATGCAGAAAGCCTGAGCCCCTCCTGTCACTGAGAGCATACAATCACTTGACTTCCTACTGAAATCAGGAGGCATAAATGTTCCCTCTCCTCATCCATATCACTCCAAAAATCCATTCCACACAGTTTCTACCTGCAATCAATTTTTCAGTCTTATGGGAGGGGTCAGTGTCAGGGGGGCAGAACCTGGATGATTACTAAACATGCCCCCTTCTCCTGGAAAAGGGCATCTCTGATAGTGATAGACAGCTGGGTTGGGTTTCACATCTCAACTGAAGAGAGAAAGTGACTGACTGAGTGAGTGAGTGTGTTTTAAAGGTGCAGAAACATTGTTGAAAGTAGATTGGACTGAGCAGAACAACACACTTGTAGCCAATCAGCAGTAGGATGGGGGAGGAGAGAAAGTGAGCCAATCAGCAGTGAGGGATGTAAAACCCTCATGACAGGAGAGGAAAGAAAGTGAGCTAATCAGCAGTAGGGGGCGTACACACTCGTGACAGGGGAGGAGAGAGAGAGAGCCAATCAGCAGTAGGGGCGTACACACTCGTGACAGGGGAGGAGAGAGAGAGAGAGAGAGAGAGAGACAATCAGCAGTAGGGGGCGTACACACTCATGACAGGGGAGGAGAGAGAGAGAGCCAATCAGGGGTATACACTGTGACGTGAGAGAGGAGGAGAGAGAGTGAGCCAATCAGCAGTAGGGGCGTACACACTCGTGACAGGGGAGGAGAGAGAGAGAGAGCCAATCAGCAGTAGGGGCGTACACACTCGTGACAGGAGGAGAGAGAGAGAGCCAATCAGCAGTAGGGGCGTACACACTCGACAGTGACAGGAGAGAGAGAGAGAGAGAGAGCCAATCAGCAGTAGGGGCGCACACTCGTGACAGGAGGAGAGAGAGAGAGAGCCAATCAGCAGTAGGGGCATACACACTCGTGACAGGGGAGGAGAGAGAGAGAGCCAATCAGCAGGGGCGTACACACTCGTGACGGGAGGGGCGTACACACTCGTGACGGGAGGAGAGAGAGAGAGAGAGAGAGAGACAATCAGCAGTAGGGGCATACACACTCGTGACAGGGGAGGAGAGAGAGAGAGCCAATCAGCAGTAGGGGCGCATACACTCGTGACAGGAGGAGAGAGAGAGAGAGAGCCAATCAGCAGTAGGGGCGTACACACTCGTGACAGGGGAGGAGAGAGAGAGAGTGAGCCAATCAGCAGTAGGGGCGTACACACTCGTGACAGGGGAGGAGAGAGAGAGAGAGAGAGAGCCAATCAGCAGTAGGGGCGTACACTCGTGACAGGGGAGGAGAGAGAGAGAGAGCCAATCAGCAGTAGGGGCGTACACACTCGTGACAGGGGAGGAGAGAGAGAGAGAGAGAGCCAATCAGCAGTAGGGGCGTACACACTCGTGACAGGGGAGGAGAGAGAGTGAGCCAATCAGCAGTAGGGGCGCATACACTCGTGACAGGAGGAGAGAGAGAGAGCCAATCAGCAGTAGGGGCGTACACACGTGACAGGAGGAGAGAGAGAGAGAGAGAGCCAATCAGCAGTAGGGGCGCACACACTCGTGACAGGAGGAGAGAGAGAGAGCGAGCCAATCAGCAGTAGGGGCGTACACACTTGTGACAGGGGAGGAGAGAGAGAGTGAGCCAATCAGCAGTAGGGAGCGTACACACTCGTGACAGGGGAGGAGAGAGAGAGAGAGCCAATCAGCAGTAGGGAGCGTACACACTCGTGACAGGAGGAGAGAGAGAGAGAGCCAATCAGCAGTAGGGGCGCACACACTCGTGACAGGGAGAGGAGAGAGAGAGAGAGAGAGAGAGAGAGAGAGAGAGAGCCAGTCAGCAGTAGGGCATACACACTTGTGACAGGGGAGGAGAGAGAGAGAGCCAATCAGCAGTAGGGGCATACACACTTGTGACAGGAGGAGAGAGAGAGAGAGAGCCAATCAGCAGTAGGGCATACACACTTGTGACAGGAGGAGAGAGAGAGAGCCAATCAGCAGTAGGGGCATACACTCGTGACAGGAGGAGAGAGAGAGAGAGAGCCAGTCAGCAGTAGGGCATACACACTTGTGACAGGGGAGGAGAGAGAGAGAGCCAATCAGCAGTAGGGGCGTACACACTCGTGACAGGGGAGGAGAGAGAGAGAGAGAGCCAATCAGCAGTAGGGCATACACACTTGTGACAGGGGAGGAGAGAGAGAGAGCCAATCAGCAGTAGGGGCATACACACTTGTGACAGGGGAGGAGAGAGAGAGAGAGCCAATCAGCAGTAGGGCATACACACTTGTGACAGGGGAGGAGAGAGAGTGAGCCAATCAGCAGTAGGGGCGTACACACTCGTGACAGGAGGAGAGAGAGAGAGAGAGAGAGCCAATCAGCAGTAGGGAGCGTACACACACTCGTGACAGGGGAGGAGAGAGAGAGAGAGAGAGAGCCAATCAGCAGTAGGGGCGTACACACTCGTGACAGGGGAGGAGAGAGCGAGCCAATCAGCCGTGAGGGGCGTACACACTCGTGACAGGAGGAGAGAGAGAGAGAGAGCCAATCAGCAGTAGGGGCGTACACACTCGTGACAGGGGAGGAGAGAGTGAGCCAATCAGCCGAGGGGCGACACACTCGTGACAGGGGAGGAGAGAGAGAGAGCCAATCAGCAGTAGGGGCGTACACACTCGTGACAGGGGAGGAGAGAGAGAGAGAGAGCCAATCAGCAGTAGGGAGCGACACACTCGTGACAGGAGAGGAGAGAGAGAGAGTGAGCCAATCAGCAGTAGGGAGCGTACACACTCGTGACAGGGGAGGAGAGAGAGAGAGCCAATCAGCAGTAGGGGGCGTACACACTCGTGACAGGAGGAGAGAGAGAGAGCCAATCAGCAGTAGGGGCATACACACTCGTGACAGGAGGAGAGAGAGAGAGCCAATCAGCAGTAGGGGCGTACACTCGTGACAGGGGAGGAGAGAGAGAGAGAGAGCCAATCAGCAGTAGGGGCGTACACACTCGTGACAGGGGAGGAGAGAGAGAGAGCCAATCAGCAGTAGGGGCGTACACACTCGTGACAGGGGAGGAGAGAGAGAGAGCCAATCAGCAGTAGGGAGCGTACACACACGTGACAGGGGAGGAGAGAGAGTGAGCCAATCAGCAGTAGGGGGCGTACACACTCGTGACAGGGGAGGAGAGAGAGAGAGCCAATCAGCAGTAGGGGCGTACACACTCGTGACAGGGGAGGAGAGAGAGAGCCAATCAGCAGTAGGGGGCGTACACACTCGTGACAGGGGAGGAGAGAGAGTGAGCCAATCAGGCACGACAAATAAACAAAAGGTTGCAAATATGAGGCGCCTGACAGAATCCTTTAAAGGGATAGTTCACCCAAAAATTTAAATGTGCTAACCCCCAGGGCATCCAAGATGTAGATGTCTCTTTCTTCAGTAGAACACAAATTAAATTTTTTTAATTCCAACTATGTACAAAAGCCTCGAGCGCGCCATCACTTCCGGCGAGTGAGGTCAAATGTACATGATATGGCGTATCTCAATGGGATTCTAGCGGCTGGAGTAATGTCTCGCGTGTATCTCTATGCCATATCGTGTAATTTGACCTCACAAGCAGTGGTGGTGCGGGGATGGCTGATGTACAGTGTTGTATTTGAGGTAAAAAAATTATATAAATACTGTTTGGTTTCTCGCACAAACCAATTGTTTTGTGCCTTAAAGGTCCCGTTCTTCGCAATTCCATCTTTCAAACATTAGTTAGTGTGTAATGTTGCTGTTAGAGCATAAATAATACCTGTAAAATTATAAAGCTCAAAGTTCAATGCTAAGCGAGATATTTTATTTCACAGAAGTTCCCTTTCAAAGCCTACAGTGAACGGACGGTTTGGACTACACCCCTGCACTTCCTGCTTTAATGACATCACTAGAACAGTTTGTTGACTAACCTCCGCCCACAAGAACATGCAAATTAGGGGGCGTGGTCTTGTTGCTCTCCTACGTCGAGAAGTGTTGTTTTTGTAGAGTGTGTTTGTCGACGTGTCATCGAGACGCTGTTATTTTCATCCTGGAGTCAAATCACCTTTGTTTGGCCTTCCCACGGACGCTGTACGTAGACATCAATGGTTACAATTTATGTTTAACTCGGTTCCGGAAAATTATAATCACAATTTAAAACTATGTGCAGCACATTTTGCTGAGGACTGCTTCCTCAATCTCAATCAGTTTAATGCCGGATTCGCAGAAAGATTATTCTTAAAAGATGGGAGAAGGCGTTGTTTATGGACCACAACCGGTAAGTGTATTTTATTATTTAAGTTGGTCCGTTTAACAGTTTATGTAACTCCACACAAAGTGCAACGCTGTTTAGCTTTGTTAACTAACGTTAGATGGTAATTGAAACTAATCCGAAAAACTTTTAAAAAAGTGTATTCAGACACCATCGATTGTTAGTGTTTGTAATGATCAGTTTAAATGATTTGTTTATTATATCTGTTGTTTACTGTTTAACCACATGCTTGTTCAGCTGCAGCCACGCATGCAATTTGTAACAGCCAAATATAAAAGCATGACAACTACTGAATAGACAGCTTACCATTGTGAAATATCCTGCAAAAGTCTTTCCTGAGCAGGTTGTAATCTATCCGATATTCTCCGGGTCTGATTCCGGCTCAAATTGATAAGGCAATATAGACATTTTTGCAATAACATTGAGGACGCGTATCTTCCCGTTATGGTAAGAGGCGGGACCTTTCTGGGCAACGTGTGCTAAGCTGCTGGCGAATCACAACACGGGAAGCGCTGGCACAATCAGAACTCGTTACGCATTTCTGAAGGAGGGACTTCATAGAACAAGGAAATCATCAGGCCGTTTTTAGGACAGAGAAAACAGCGGTGTACAGATAAGTAAAATGTGTGAAAAATACTGTTTTTTTTACATGCGAAACATGAACTCATGTTATATTGCACACTGTAAACATAATCAAAGCTTCGAAAACACGCGAAGAACGGGACCTTTAAGACATCAATGTATCGATAGCCAGAGGGTTTAATATGGATTCATATGTCTATGTTTTTTACTCTCATACTCTAAGCTGACCCCATTGACATGCATTATACGACTGGCATACTGCAATGGTTGGAGTTAAAAATAATCATTTGTGTTTTACTAAAGAAACAAACACATACATCTTGGTTGTCTTGTGGGGTAAGCAGATAAACATCACATTTTCATTTTTGGGTGAACTATGCCTTTAAGGTTTGATTGCAGGTCAGTATTTTTCACAGTACATCCACCTATTGCTTATTTCAGCCATCATAAGAGTGTAGAGATTGAACAGGATCATGTTTTTCAATCTGTAGTAGGAAGAGTGTGTGACAATGAACAAGATTATGAGCTCACAGGTTCAGCGCTGGACTCAAACAGCCCACCGTCGCCCAGCGTGTGACAGAGACCCAGCAGCTGTCGTATTTCAATCAAATATGGCCTTTACTGTTAAACGCTTTAGAAAGAGGAATGGACGGGAAGAAAGAAGAGCTTGATTCACTTCCTTTCCAGCGGAAGTAAGAGCTTCACATATGCACAGATTCTTTCTCTCTCAATATTCACACTCCAGTCTGGATGATCTTCTGAGGTGTTTGGCATGCTGACATGCATTATGTGTAACGGCTCTCTCTTTTGGACTCCTATTTGCCCAGAGGACTCTACAAAGTGCCCTCTCAATCTCTCGCTGTTTTTGAAACGAGAAGAGAATCTCCATGAAGAACCTGTAGTGCTTTCAAAGGTTTTCTGAATGCACGTTTTAAATAACTGAATCATAAATCTGCATTTGATATTATTGTAAAGTATTTTCAGCACAAAAAAAAATAGGCTGCAGGGTTTACTTAGAAATCTTTTAAACCCAGCCATTTTGTAATAGTAAGACTGAAAAATTTAGTAAAACTGGAATTATATTTAAAACCTTGATTTTTTTCAAGCGCAGATAAATCGGATAAGTTAGATTCTGATCAGCATATTTACTGTCTTAAGCAAATAAAAACAGGCTTTTACATTAGTAACCTCTGAACAAACTAACTATGTTCATATATGCATGCTAAATTTCACAAACACTGAATTAAACATTAAAATGTGAAGTAGAAAGACTGAAATAGTAAAGAGTTCTTGTAAAACGTACTACAATAATCTTTGTTTTCGTTTAAAACTTGGACAACTATAATCTTTTTTACAGTGTACAAAACATGTGCAAATTATGCATCATCAATAGCCACTCTCTTATGCAAAATATGCCGGATTGTGTATGAATTGTGAACCGTACGAGTTTTCACGTACCAAACCCCAGACCCTTTCAAGCCCAAGCTGGTCTAAGCTGGTTTCAAGTCTCACACAGACATAAGTAGTGTGAAAGCAGCCTAAAAGCACACAGCTTCTTCACGGATATCAGATGTCTAGACTGCATGAGCTCTCAATCATACGCTCCAGAGAGAAATCCACCATGTCGCTCAGATCAATAAACTGTCCACCTCCTCTGCTCACACCCAGCTGCGGTTTGACCCTCCCGATCTGGCTGTCACTTCTTGAAATCGCATAAATACCTCAACGTTCACAGCGTCTTTGACCAACAGACTGCTGCTCAGAGTTAAAGATCTGTGACCAGCGGCCGATTCCTACTTAAACTTTACATTTTATTTTCACCCTGAAGTCGCCTTAAAATGTCAGTGAAGGTTTCTTGCAACAAAAATGTGATATTTTAGTTTTTCATGACCATATCACTAACCTTATAGAAGATCGATTACCTTTAAAGTCACCATGAAATCAAAATGGAAGTTTTTTGGATTTTAGTATGAATATGTTAGCCTTACTGTTATATATAAGCTTGTGTTGCTCCACAACAATGACAAAATTCATATTTAGTAGATAAGCATTCAAAACTTACAGTCTCTCACTTCCGCCAATATGGATCAATGATTTTGATGACATCACTCTGCACTTTATCTTCTCATTAGATTTTCTGTCCAATCAAATCTGAAGCCCGCCCCCTACATTATAAATAGATGCTGAATGGCTAAAATTGGTCACTTGTTTACACATTTACTATTTTCTGCATGCACTATATAAGGGAAAGAAAACAATTCAGTAAATATGCTTTATCTAAAAATTCTCAAACCAAGATACATTTACTTAAGACGCAAAATGACAAAATGTTGTTTTCTGAAACCAAATCATCACATTTAAGTCTGTGCTTAAAACAAGAACAAATATCTGCCATTAGGGTCATAGAAACAATGCAAAGAGAAATACAGTTTATTTTTCTGACTATAGTGGCAGAATTTTTGTTTTAAGCACAAACTCACTTAACTACAGTAAACAAGGCTTAATATCTGGAGTCATTTTCTTCTAAAAATGTTTAGATATTTGTACTGGAAAACAAGAAAAAACGTATAAAATTGCAAAATTTGTTCATGTTAGTTCACAGTGCATTAATATTAATGTTAACAAATACAACATTTGATTTGGTTTTCTGCTGCTTTTTTTCTGACTCTGTAAAAGACATGCAGTCAAAAGTCTGTTAGAAGGAGATGTATGAAGACATAAGAATATATTAAGTAAGACAGTAGAATTAGTACAGAAAATTCACATACCATGCACAAATAGTATGAGCATGCTTTTCCGAATATAGCGTGTCTGGTTGCTCTGATAAGGAGGCCTGCGAGGACCAAACGACCCATAACTACATCCTGCCTTTTGTGTAATTTACCAAGTTCCTCCTATTGTTACTGAAGACGCTCGACTGGGAGAAGAAATGCAAATGATTGTGACAGAACGACGCTCCTCTGAGATTACGAGAGGGAATGTCATTCTGACAGCATTATAAGCACTCTCCCAATGCAAAGACACGGTTACAAAACTAAAGCAGCATCACATAACCTTCATAAAGAATTCAATCCCAGAAAGCATTGCACCACATTCAGGACCAGTGTTATTTTAGTAACATTGATATACTGTTGTAGTGTTTATTAATAATTTGAATTACTTTTATTTAAGTTTTAATTTTACTTTTGTTACGTTAACCCTGCTCAGTACAAAAAAAGCCTTCAGAATGACAGGATTGTAGATAAATGTTGATTATTGTGCATTTCTGTCAGGGTTGACGCTGCTGGTGGTTATTGCTGCTGTTGTTGTTATTGCTGCTGCTGCTGTTGTTATTGCTGCTGCTGCTGCTGTTGTTATTGCTGCTGTTGTTGTTATTGCTGCTGTTATTTTTGCTGCTTTGCTGCTGCTGCTGTTATTATTGCTGCTTTGCTGCTGCTGTTATTGCTGCTGTTGTTGTTATTGCTGCTGCTGCTGTTATTATTGCTGCTTTGCTGCTGTTGGTTTTTGCTGCTGGTGGTTATTGCTGCTGCTGTTATTGCTGCTGCTGTTGTTGTTATTGCTGCTGCTGTTATTGCTGCTGCTGCTGTTGTTATTGCTGCTGCTGCTGTTATTATTGCTGCTTTGCTGCTGCTGGTTTTGCTGCTGGTGGTTATTGCTGCTGCTTCTGTTATTAGTGCTTCTGTTATTGCTGCTGCTGTTGTTATTGCTGCTGCTTTTGGTTTTTGCTGCTGCTGTTGTTATTGCTGCTGCTGTTGCTGTTGTTATTGCTGCTGCTGTTGTTATTGCTGCCGCTGTTATTGCTGCTGCTGCTGTTGCTGCTGTTATTGCTGCTGCTGGTGGTTATTACTGATGCCGCTGTTGTTATTAGTGCCGCTGCTGCTGTTGTTGCTGCTGCTGTTGTTATTGCTGCTGCTGTTGTTATTGCTGCTGCTGTTGTTATTGCTGCTGCTGCTGTTGTTATTACCGCTGCTGCTGCATTGCTACTGTTATTGCTGCTGCTGTTGTTATTGCTGCCGCTGCTGTTGTTATTACCGCTGCTGCTGCCATTGCTACTGTTATTGCTGCTGCTGTTGTTATCAGTGCTGCTGCTGCCATTGCTACTGTTATTGCTGCTGCTGTTGTTATTACTGCTGCTGCTGCTGTTGTTATTGCTGCTGCTGTTGTTATTGCTGCTGCTGCTGTTGTTATTACTGCTGCTGCTGATATTGCTACTGTTATTGCTGCTGCTGTTGTTATTGCTGCTGCCATTTGTTATTGCTGCTGCTGCTGTTGTTATCAGTGCTGCTGCTGCTGCCATTGCCACTGTTATTGCTGCCGCTGTTGTTATCAGTGCTGCTGCTGCCATTGCTACTGTTATTGCTGCTGCTGTTGTTATTGCTGCTGCTGTTGTTATTGCTGCTGCTGCTGTTGTTATTGCTGCTGCTGCTGCTATTGCTGCTGTTATTGCTGCTGCTGTTGTTATCAGTGCTGCTGCTGTTATTGCTGCTGCTGCTGTTATTAGTGCTGCTGTTGTTGCTGCTGCTGTTATTGCTGCTGCTGCTGCTGTTATTAGTGCTGCTGCTGCTGTTATTGCTGCTGTTGGTTTTTGCTGCTGGTGGTTATTGCTGCTGCTGCTGCTGTTACTGCTGCTGGTTTTGCTGCTGGTGGTTATTGCTGCTGCTGTTGTTATTGCTGCTTTGCTGTTGTTATTGCTGCTGCTGTTGCTTTGCTGTTGTTGTTATTGCTGCTGTTGCTGTTATTGCTGTTGTTATTGCTGCTGCTGCTGTTGTTATTGCTGCTGTTGCTGTTATTGTTGCTGCTGTTATTGCTGCTGCTGCTGTTATTGTTGCTGCTGTTATTGCTGCTGCTGTTATTGCTGCTGCTGCTGTTATTGTTGCTGCTGTTATTGTTGCTGCTGTTATTGCTACTGCTGCTGTTGTTTTAGCTGCTGCTAGTTATTGCTGCTACTGTTGGTTATTGCTGCTGCTTCTGCTGTTGTTATTACTGCTGCTTCTGCTGTTGTTATTACTGCTGCTGCTGTTACTGCTGCTGTTATAATTATTACTACTGCTGCTGCTGTTACTATTGCTGCTGCTGTTATTGCTACTGCTGCGGCTGTTGTTATTACTGCTGCTGCGGTTATTGCTACTGCTGCTGCTGTTATTATTGCTGCTGCTGCTGTTATTGTTGTTGCTGCGGCTGGTGCTATTACTGCTGCTGCGGTTATTGCTACTGCTGTTGTTACTGCTGCTTCTGTTATTGCTGCTGATGCTATTACTGCTGCTGCTGCTATTACTGCTTCTGTTGTTGTTATTACTACTGCTGTTATTGCTGCTGTTATTGCTACTGCTAGTTTGTGCTGCTTTACTGTTGTTATTACTACCAAAATTTTCGATACCAGTGAAACTTCACAATTCTTGATTCCAACTGATATTCCACAGTGAAATCTACAAGCCTAATAATATAAATGTAAAACATTATTGAATACAAGTGAACAGTCAGCAATAAACTAAGAACAGTGCTTAGAATAAAGTGCTTGAAGTTTCAGGTCTTACAGTAATTCAGGTACAGAAATTAAATAAATGTAAAAATAACATTGCACAATATTCACAGAATAAATTAAATGTAGATTGATGAATGTTAAAAGTAGCTGCAAAAGTTATTCAGTCAAGATCAGTGGGTGATTTTTACTTTTTTTCAATTAACTTTTATGACAGATGGCAGGAGGCTATAGGCTGTTGTCTCTTTAAGACAAAATGCACAATAATGAATCCAATACTGACACGCATCTCTGAGTTCACGCTATGGATGAAACGCCATATGCCACACACCAGACGCATCGCATTCTCATGTTCAATTAGGCAAGGCAAAACAGTGAATCAAATCACCATACAGGCAAAAAAGGTTCACTACAAGAATGAAAAAAGTACTGTCGATGTGTTTTGCTGTAACAACTGCACAAACAGAAACAAAAAGGGCAACCTACACTAATCGGGCATAACATTATAACCACTGAAAGGTAAAGTTGAATACACACTTCAGAATCTCGCCAAAAGTAGTAGGTCATCTGGGTACTTTTCGGCTACTGTTCGGACATACTAATCTTTTAGCATACTGTTTTTTCACCTACTATATAGTAGGGAAGTATTCGATTTCAGATCCAGCATAAAAGTCAATGAAAATGAAACTCAAACACTAACTGAACATGACAATATTGAGGTGTCTTATTTTGAAGGCTGTGTCCTCTTTCATTTCAGTAAAGTAACCATTACATGTCAAAGTCATGAAGAAATGACAACTACTTACGCTTTGTAATACTTTTCTGAAATGAGACATCCTTGATGATGTATGCAACCAACAAATGTGACCACCAACTTTTTATCTGACACTAATGAGGGTTCATTTGAGTTAGGAAGCTGTCTTAAAAGGGAGCTGCCTAAGTAGACAGCAAGACTTGTAACAGAACTAACAGCTGCTTATACAATTGTCTAAAGAGCTGACATTACATTATAAGATTAGCCATAAAGCTGCTTCGAAGTTTAACATCCTTTTGTTGTACTTTAAATCACCTGATGAAATAATACTTTGCAATGATTTTCTCATTACTTAATGAGCTCTGAAGTGACTGCAGAGGAGCTGGTGAAACATGTCTCACCCCACGAGAGATGATTTGATGTCTCAGTGTGTCTCTCTCAGGACTCAGGAATGGGTAACGGGCTCCTCTGGACGGGTAATTGGTCTCAGCTGTTCATCCACAGACAGAAACAGCTTTTAAGCAAACGGCTGCATACACACACTTTCCCCTCCATCATTTTCTCTCGTGGCAGACACTGAAATATGTATGAATGAGGGAGAGCGATTACAGCAATAATGAGTGTGTGGTCTGTTTAAGACCATGTTTGTTTGTCTGTGTGTTTGACATTGTGTACATATAAATATGTAACAAGTGAAACAAACACATGAGCATCACACAAATATGTGCACACTTAGACACACACTTCTACAAATTGATGTGTGTGTGTGTGTGTGTGTGTGTGGACTGGTAATCCCTACGGTATGGGGACAAAATGTCCCCACAAAGATGGCAATATCCAAAATCTTGTTCTTGTGGGGACATTTTTTGGTCCCCATGAGGAAAACAGGTCATAAATCACACTAAGTGATGTTTTTTGAAAAAGTAAAAATGCAGCATGTCTTCTGTGATGGGTTTAGGGGCAGGGGCAGTGTAGGGGGATAGAATTTATAGTTTATACGGTATAAAAACCATTACGCCTATGGAATGTCCCCATAAAACATGGAAACACAACGTGTGTGTGTGTGTGTGTGTGTGTGTGTGTGTGTGTGTGTAAATACCCTACATTATGTCAATATGTTGTCACTGCAGAAACACAAATATAATTTCATCTGAACAGCGAGCAGACAGATGGTAGAAAGAGAGACACAAACTATGAAGACAGAGACAGATAAAGCACCATATGAACAGAGGAATGAAACTGAATTATAGCAGAGTCCAGACACACACAAACTAAACATCACCGCTGTATATGTGAATCTCCTGTGCTGCAGTAGAACAGACCTGAAGTCAAACTCCCATGAATGCACATCACTGCTGCTGCTGTATTTAGGAGTTTCTCATCTGAAAAGAGACACATTATGATAGAAATTATTATTTCTGTATGACCCCAGTCAATTGGGGTTTGCACCAATCCCAACAACTGAAAAAAGATAAGTACAAATCTGTCCAATCCCAACACAAATGCTACTGTAAAAATTACTCTGAAAGTTTAGAAATGTTCTGGTTCAAAAAATCTAAACCTGAATGTAATATTCATAAAACATTGAGTTAAACAATTTAGAAACGCTTGATTTTTTCTGAAATATTGTTAATCTTCATTTTTTTTTGTTTAAATTTGAAGGAAGATTAGCTGTGGGTATACTATTGGTCTACTAGCATGTTTTACAAAATACCAAGGTACTTCCACAAAAAACGTTTAGCAGGGTTTCAGTCACCTTAGAGCGGCTTGCCATCTTACAAAGTCAGTGAAAATTGGAAAGTTTCCTGCCAGTTAAATAGGGTTTGCCAGATAATTAAGGAAATTAGCACCAGTACCAGGTGCCAGATTAACACCAATAACTTGAGGTATCTGAAAGTGTTTTCTAATTTTGACCAGAGTTTTTTAGTTGTCTCATTTCAGTTTTATATATTGTAGTTAACTTATATGTTATATGTTAAAAAACTGCCCTTCTGCTCCTGTTCACTTCAAATAGGACTAAGCAGTGACCTTGAAATTTAGGATATTGAATGTTGTTCTTTACTGTACTGTTGTATCTCTACTGTATGTACAGGTCCTTCTAAAAAAATAGCATATTGTGATAAAAGTTCAGTATTTTCCATAAGGTAATGATACAAATTTAACTTTCATATATTTTAGATTCATTGCACACCAACTGAAATATTTCAGGTCTTTTATTGTTTTAATACTGATGATTTTGTTATACAGCTCATGAAAACCCAAAATTCCTATTTTAAAAAATTAGCATATTTCATCCAACCAATAAAAGAAAAGTGTTTTTAATACAAAAAAAGTCAACCTTCAAATATTTATGTTCAGTTATGCACTCAATACTTGGTGGGGAATTCTTTTGCAGAAATGACTGCTTCAATGCAGCGTGGCATGGAGGCAATCAGCCTGTGGCACTGCTGAGGTGTTATGGAGGCCCAGGATGCTTCGATAGCGGCCTTAAGCTCATCCAGAGTGTTGGGTCTTGCGTCTCTCAACTTTCTCTTCACAAAATCCCACAGATTCTCTATGGGGTTCAGGTCAGGAGAGTTGGCAGGCCAATTGAGCACAGTAATACCATGGTCAGTAAACCATTTACCAGTGGTTTTGGCACTGTGAGCAGGTGCCAGGTCGTGCTGAAAAACGAAATCTTCATCTCCATAAAGCTTTTCAGCAGATGGAAGCATGAAGTGCCCCAAAATCTCCTGATAGCTAGCTGCATTGACCCTGCCCTTGATAAAACACAGTGGACCAACACCAGCAGCTGACATGGCACCCCAGACCATCACTGACTGTGGGTACTTGACACTGGACTTCAGGCATTTTGGCATTTCCTTCTCCCCAGTCTTCCTCCAAACTCTGGCACCTTGATTTCCGAATGACATGCCGAATGACAGTCCAGTGCTGCTTCTCTGTAGCCCAGGTCAGGCGCTTCTGCCGCTGTTTCTGGTTCAAAAGTGGCTTGACCTGGGAATGCGGCACCTGTAGCCCATTTCCTGCACACGCCTGTGCACGGTGGCTCTGGATGTTTCTACTCCAGACTCAGTCCACTGCTTCCACAGGTCCCCCAAGGTCTGGAATCGGTCCTTCTCCACAATCTTCCTCAGGGTCCGGTCACCTCTTCGTGCAGCGTTTTTTGCCACACTTTTCCTTCCCACAGACTTCCCACTGAGGTGCCTTGATACAGCACTCTGGGAACAGCCTATTCGTTCAGAAATGTCTTTCTGTGTCTTACCCTCTCGCTTGAGGGTGTCAATGATGGCCTTCTGGACAGCAGTCAGGTCGGCAGTCTTACCCATGATTGCGGTTTTGAGTAATGAACCAGGCTGGGAGTTTTTAAAAGCCTCAGGAATCTTTTCCAGGTGTTTAGAGTTAATTAGTTGATTCAGATGATTAGGTTAAAGGAATTTTGGGTTTTCATGAGCTGAATGCCAAAATCATCAGTATTAAAACAATAAAAGACCTGAAATATTTCAGTTGGTGTGCAATGAATCTAAAATATATGAAAGTTAAATTTTTATCATTACATTATGGAAAATAATACTTTTATCACAATATACTAATTATTTGAGAAGGACCTGTATGTGTGTGTGGAAATCGATTACTGATTATATATTTGAGCGAGTTTGATAAGGGCCAAATTGTGATGGCTAGACGACTGGGTCAGAGCATCTCCAAAACTGCAGCTCTTGTGGGGTGTTCCCTGTCTGCAGTGGTCAGGATCTATCAAAAGTGCTCCAAGGAAGGAACAGTGGTGAACCGGTGACAGGGTCATGGGCGGCCAAGGCTCATTGATACATGTGGGGAGCGAAGACTGGTCCGATCAAACAGACGAGCTACTGGAGCTCAAATTGCTCAAGAAGTTAATGCTGGTTCTGATAGAAAGGTGTCAGAATACACAGTGCATCACAGTTTGTTGAGTACGGGGCTGCATAGCTGCAGACCAGTCAGGGTGTCCATGCTGACCCCTGTCCACTACTGAAAGTTTTCTTCGTTTTCTTTTACATCACGTGAATGGCCAGGTGCGTGTGCACCACTTACCTGGGGAAGACATGGCACCAGGATGCACTATGGGAAGAAGGCAAGCCAGCAGAGGCAGTGATTTGGGCAATGTTCTGCTGGGAAACCTTGGGTCCTGCCAACCTTGTGGATGTTACTTTAACACGTACCTCCTACCTAAGCATTGTTGCAGACCACGTACACCCTTTGATGGAAACAGTATTCCCTGGTGGCTGTGGCCTCTTTCAGCAGGATAATGCGCCCTGCCACAAAGCAAAAATGGTTCAGGAATGAGTTTGAGGTGTTGGCTTGGCCTCCAAATTCCCTAGATCTCAATCCAATTGAGCATCTGTGGGATGTGCTGAAAAACAAGTCCGATCCATGGAGGACCCACCTCGCAACTTACAGGACTGCTAACATCTTGGTGCCAGACACCACAGCACACCTTCAGGGGTCTAGTGGAGTCCATGCCTCTTCGGGTCAGGGCTGTTTTACCAGCAAAAGGGGGACCAACACATTATTACGAATCATAATGGTCATAATGTTATGCCTGATCGGTGTACATATACATTGTCAATCAGTAATGTGCTACTGTATAATGAGGCTCATAATTTATACGGGTCTGAGTGCCTGTGTTCTGGCTCTTGTTATTGAGTCTTTCAAATCAGATGTGATGCCAGCAGTACTTGAAACACCAACTGTTGTTTTACCTAGAAAGCTTGAGAACAGCTTGAGAGCCATACTGAATGTGGACCTGGAAAATTAATAAACAAAAAATGCTGTGAAAAAAAATTACATAACATAATTGCAGTCATTCCTGTGAGAATAAGATCAGATTGCTCAGAAGATTCACAAGTTAGAGGAATAGCAGAAGCTCATTTGTACCTTAATTGTTAAGATGACTGATTGGATTGAAACTTCAATATACTGCAGTAAAACATACATTTTCCAAACCTCCACAGGGAAGACTAGCCCTGTTCAAATATAATCAAAGGCTTCTTTGAGGCACAAACTAGCAAATAAACATCCTTCAACAGAGTTATGTCAATTTTTGCATAAGCAATGGGTGGTTCTAGACACTTTTTAGGGCAGCTTCAGAAGAAGTAGTTTTATTCATATAGATCCTACACACACACACACACACACACACACACACACACACACACACACACACACACACACACACACACACACACACACATGTTTGTTTTTGTGAAATGTGGGACATTCCATAGGCGTAATGGTTTTTATACTGTACAAACCGTATTTTCTATCCCCTACACTGCCCCTGCCCCTAAACCTACCCATCACAGGAGACTGCGCAGTTTAATTTCTGTGAAAAACCTCATCCTGTGTGATTTATAAGCATTTTGAAAAGTGAGGACATGGGGAACGCCTCATATTTCACCCTCTTTTGTAATACCTATGTCATACCCATGTCATTATACACATTTGTGTCCTGATATTTCACAAAAACATGCCCACACACACACACACACACACACACACACACACACACACACACACACACACACACACACACACACACACACACACACACACACACACACACACAATACAAAACACATTAAATAGATGTGTTTTAGCTGACTCTTGAATGCCGATGTCAAAGATGAGATATTACGAAGTGTAAGGGGTTGTGAATTCCCTAATTTAGGACCATTAACACTAAATGGATTGTCCAAACGAAAATGAGGGATGAACAAAAGTCCTAGTACAGATCATCTAAGGGGCAGGGGTAGAGTAGATCAGACATATATGGCGGTGCAAGACCATTTAATGCTTTAAATTTAGAAGTAATCTCTTAAAGTGAATACGTGATACCAAAGGTAGCAAGTGAAGATCATGCAGTAGAGGGGAAATGTGAGCAGAACGCCTGGTGGAGGTGAGAGCTCTTGCTGCAATCTTGCAATAATATTTTTAAGCAGACCCAGAAAGAGCATTGCAATAATCTAGACGTGATGTGATTACTGCACACATTAAGATTTCAGCATCAGCTAGAGTGAGAGAAGATTGAATATGTGCAATATAACCACAGAATAAATATGAGGCAAAAGATAGAGTCAAATAAGACACCAAGATTACAGATGCAGAAGGCTTAACATGAACCCCATCAATATCAAAGGACAGATCCATTCTTTTGACTGAGGTAGCAGAGCCAATTATCAATATTTCAGTGTTGTTATTATTTATTTTAAGGAAATTCAGGTACATCCAATGCTTGATATCCCTGATAGATGCAGTAAGTGAGTCAGGCAAGGATGGCCTATCAGAGCTGGTGGTGAGGTAAATTTGTATGTCATCAGCATAGCAATGAATTTGAAGTCCATATATGCGTATCATGTCATAAAAGTATAAATGATGAACAGTAGTGGGCCAAGAACTGAACCTTGAGGAACACCCTGTTTCAACAGAGCAGTGGCAGATTTATACTCTTGTATAGTGATATAATCATTTCTGTCACTGATGTAGGAAATGAGCCAGGAAAGAGCTGAACCAGCGATGCAGAAAGGCGAGAAATAAGTGGGCTATTTCATGGCAGACTGTGGCAAATGCAGAGCTTAGATCGAGAAGAATCAAGATGTTTATTAACCCTGAATCCATGTCAGTAACCACATGAAGAAGAGCAATTTCAGTGCTATGAAGATGGGTGAAATCCTGAATGAAAAGCTTCGAAAATGCTTCAGGGTATTATTATTATTATTATTATTATATATTAGTAGTATTATATTATTACTGCCATTCATATCTGCCTCCATTTAGTTAGCAACTCCCAACTTCCTTTGTTCCAATCAATTTGCAAAGGATAAAATCAAATCCTGCCTTAAATTGTTCTCATTCCAAGGCCGTTTAACTCGGATGTACATCACAATAGGGAATAAAAGACAAAGTGAATTAAGTGGATTTAAGTGAAATTAAAATGAATAAATCAAGTCTTGATTCATGAAAGAACAACAACAAAAAAAACCTTTAAAATAAAACAAATCTGCCAATGGGGTCAGAAAAACGTAACTTAACTCAAAGGGGAAAAGTTTATTTCTCTCCATCATTTGGAAATTCCCTGAAATTCCCGGACTTTATCGCTTCCTTCATTCACACTGTTCCTTCTCATTGTATCTCACACTTATCACCTCAGGACAGATGCTAGCACTGCCAAACCAGACAGATAAACTGAGAGAGACATGGTGAGTGTCTGCGATCAGTACAAAAATTAAAAGAACACTGCAAAAAAATGGATGTTCCTCCTCAGTATTTTTGTATTGTTTTCCAGTTTGAAACATTCTTAAATCAAGATATATTATATTACTTAAGATATTAAGTGTTTCTAAAAATTAAGTGAGTTTTTGCTGAAAAATGAGGGGAAAAAAATATTCTAAGTTAATAGGGTCAGACAAAAAAATAAACTGGTTTTCCGTTTGAATGAAAGTGTAATTTGAATGCACTGGAATGCGACAGCTTGTAATCAATCACAACTTCAAAAGTGAGGAGTAGAACATTTCCGACAGCACGAAAGGTTCATCACTGAAATGATCATACTATGTCTGCTCTTTAAACAGCATTATGGTAAACATGGAAAACTATGGCACCAGCTTTCTCATCTGTACACGACAGCATTTTGCTTCACGCAAAACTGATGTTTGTGGTGATTCAATTTTAACAACAAACATGGAGGTTTTTCTCTCTATTTACAAATCTTTGCAGCCTTTAGCCTTTGCCTACAAGACGCTTGATCCTTGGATTCTTACACCAGGAACAATTACAAGTCGACACCATTATGACTAACAAGTTTGCTAAGAAGTATTTCCAACTAAAACAAGCCGATATTAGACTGGTCAAGCGTATCCATCGCAGACAGTTGGAAGTGGCCTCGGACATGCCCAGTGCATTATGGGTGTTGCAAAAGGTATGGCAAAAGGGAAGACAACAGCATTTTTTCTGTTTTCTCTAGCAAGCTTTATATATATAATTTATTTGGAGTAAATGTATCTTGAATTAATAATGTTTTGATATTTTTACAGTAAAACAAGACAAATAAATACCAAAATATATTTATTGCAGTGAAGAAAGTCAAAATGAGAAAAAACAATGGCCTCTAGCTCACATATTTCACTAAGTATTCAAGAAAACAGGAATCAACACATAAACATGTACACAAATGAACATGTACTTCAGGGATGGTATCAGTAATCTCATGGTACTTTTCAAATTTGTGGGACGTTTTTCACTCATTTATCAGTAAAATTGTGGGTTCCTTGCCACTTTTTACTTAATATTCAGTAATATCATTGGTTTGACCACACTGACGCTATCGTATGATAACATACCTTGAACTAATGACAACTAATAATGACACTATTGTCTTCTGTGGAGCTTCTTTACAGTGGATTGCAATTAGATTCATATTTGATTAACTTTACACAATTATTGAACTGATCTTAATCAACAGTGACCTGACACTAAAGACACTATTGTGTTTAAAGAGCTGCTTTACAACAGAATGTGAATTTGTCACATATTCGATGATGTTCGCATTGTTATTTGTCTGCTTTGAAACGGTCTGTATTGTATAAAGCGCTAAAGGTGACTTGACTTGTTTCAAGTCAAGTTTTTGTTGCCCTTTCCAAGAAGTTACTCATTTTCTGAGTTGAATAGAAAGCAGCATGAGGAAAGTTACACACACTCCTGACCTGCAGTTGTATGAATTTAAAGTCTAAATTGGTAGATGAATAATTAATTTGTGTTAAACTAGATTTAAAGCTTAATTAACTCCGACTGAGTCTGACGAGACAGAAAATAAATGAGTCTCTTCTAACAGCAGAGTTTCACCTCACTAGAGACGGCGAGACAGAAGCGAGGGGGCGTCTCTGAAGACACTGTAATTTAGACACCTTACTGTATTAAAACGCTGTCAGAGACCCGCAATTATACACACATCCACAGCAACCGGCTCCCTCCAGTCACGTAAACAAAATACAACCTTTGAACGTTCCTCTCAAACACTGAGACAACGCTCCACCCAGCGAACTGCCTACCTAGACAGCATTTTAAGAGGTTGTTCACACTGGACACATTTTTGCATTTTTTTGCACTGGTTTATCAGCATCTATGTATTGAGACAGCAGGTTACGTTGAAAACTTTTAAAGAGGCCTTTTTCAAAGTCTTCTATCTGATATGAACAACTTTTGAAGGCAGTATAGATGAATCCTCTCTGCCTTTGATATCCCACAATCCTGTCCTTTCTATTCTGTGACAATAAAGATGGCTTCAGAAAGTTGTGGTTAGTGGTCATTTTGTGTGTAAATGTACATTTTTGGCCAACATTTACCACTTCCTATGTCATTTTTAGTGAGAAATTAATATTGTACTAGTTAAATATTAGCTTTTCACCTGAGCTCTATTATGCTGTAGATCATTACACCGTTACACTGCCTCAGAAGTCTGTCCGAAAATGTTAATTTCGTGAGGAACCTTCATTCTCAAACACTGCCTGCAAAGTAATTTCCTGATAAAGCAGTGAGGCAACAAGTCAGCTGCCTAAGTTTTCAGATGAAGCCTCGGGCTGTGTCCAAAATTGCCCACTATACCCTTAAATAGGGCACTATTTGAGGGGACTGCCATTTGTAGTAGTGTCTGAAACCATAGTGGATGTTATTGAATGCACTCATTCAGTCCAATGCACCACAATAATGAGTATACAACTGATGTATGCTCAACAGCTAGAGAATACGCCCAGAACACCCTAGCAACCGCCTAGATTACCTTAGTAACTGCCTAGAAACCACCCAGGATAGTTTTGCCACTTTAAGCACCACTCACATTTTCTTCAGGTAATGTACATTCTAGTTGATCATCAAATTGTTTAATTATGGTTTATACATGCTAGTAGTTTCCATGGCAGAGTTCGAAATAAATCAAGATAAAGCTGCCAGTTTGTTAAGTTTCAATAATTATTAAACAGCAAGCAGAAACTATGCAAAAGCGGCAGTGCTTCCGGTGCACTCATTGTCTGAATTCACTGCAAGTTAGTAACTCCTTCAAGTGGACTATATTAGTGGAGTAATGTAGGGAATAGTGAATGAGGGGATGGTGGCGATTTCAAACACAGCATCTGTTTAGTTTCTGTCTCTATGAAGCCCCTCCTTCTGTAAAGCGCACTGTGCTCTGATTGGTCAGCTGGACCCTTGTGTTGTGATTGGTCAAGAGGGTCAAGCGTGTTTGGGAAATGTCCCACCCCTTACTATAACCATGAGTTTCAACACACTACTAAGCCTGGATCCAAATGGCACCCTTCTATGCGCTTTCGGTCTTGTGGACTTACAATGGCTGCCGTGTGCGTTTTGTCTGTTAAGTCCACGAGACCATAGTGAGTCCCATTCATTATCAAATTGTTTAATTACATTGCTTCTGCCCACCCCTTCTGACCAAGAACAGATCCAAATTCTCTTTTGTACCACAAGCCATAAAAGCCTTAACTCAGTCAAAAAAAGCTAGATGTCCAGCTACTAGCCTGGTCAGATCCAGGGGTAGTGTGTTGCATTGTTGTATTATATGTCTGATGTCCTGTTATTTAGTGCCTTGCGACTGTGCCGCAAACCCAATTGCCCTACGGGTACAAAAAAGTTATCTACTACTACTACTACATCATTTAAGTTTCAGAAAGGTGCTTGCGAGCTTTGCGGCCATTATGCGCCCTCGATGTGCACTTCAGCTGAGCCCGCAAGTTTGTGAGCTATGCAGAGGACTTTACCCGGCCGTCAAAGTGGCATTACATCACGAAAATGCAGACTCAGAGGAAGACCGACGGTTTAGGGTGCCATTTGGGATCCAGCCATACTAACTCAACCAGGTCCTGCCCCTTCTGTAAAGCGCACTGTGCTCTGATTGGTTGGTCAATTGGTCAAATCTTCCAGTGTGTTTGGAAAATGTCCTTCCCCTTACCATAACTGGTAGTTTCAACTCTCTACTAACCTTTATTTAGCGTATGTCTTGGGCGGGAGTTATTTAAAATGAGGATTATTTTGATGTTTACGGTGCCGGAAGAAAACTCAAGACTACTATGGAGGCGTTTCAGGGTGTTCAGAAACAGTGACACTGATATAGAGAAGAACTCCCGCTGGAGGGACTTTGGAACTTTGCTGACCTTTTTCATGCTCAAACATCAACATTACACACTAAAGAGATTTAAAAACACTTCTGCAGTCGATGTCAAACATTCAAAATATTAATTTCTCCCTTCTGAGGTTGCATTTTACTGAAGGCAGACTGTAAGCAGTCTGTCTTTATCCGTATTAACGCGACAGAGCATTACTTCAGCTGATCATTAGAGAGAAAAATGACATCTTCATTCCTCCGGCGTGTCTTTTGAGAACATTAATTATTTTCGTTACACAATGACAGTAAAATCCACCCCTACTTTAAACTCTTTCTCATCCTTAATTAGGAGGGAAAAGTCTTCCAAGATGCTCCTTAACTGGCAGATCAACGTTTGGAAGTGGAACGGGAGGCGTTTTTGAGGCTTATTTTAATTTTGTTGTCATGCATGAATCGGTTGCTTCTCATTAGCCGACAGGCCTGATTGAAATATTGGAGGTTACCAAGGCAACAAAATAGGAGGTGTCCGGGAGAAAAAAAGATTGAGGCCTGGAATGACCTCGAAATGATTTTAGACAGTGTTTCCGTGCTTTTGTTTGCTCCTATGAGGTCAAAAAGTTAAATGTATTCCAATCTCAAACCACTTTCCTGCTGTCAATCAAACTGAAGTCCAACGTTCGCCTGCTGACTGCATCTCATTTACCGCTGGACGGCTGTCTAAATTAGCTTTAAACTTAAACATGATCGTGTACAGTGAGGAAATTACTGTCAAGATACCATGTACAGGGCTGTTAAACCAATATTTACACACACACACACACACACACACACACACACACACACACACACACACACACACACACACACACACACACACGTTGTGTTTCCATGTTTATGGGGACATTCCATAGGCGTAATGCATTTTATACTGTACAAACCGTATTTTCTACCCCTACACTGCCCCTGCCCCTAAACCTACCCATCACAGGAGACATGCTGCATTTTTACATTTTCAAAAACATCACTTAGTGTGATTTATGACCTGTTTTCCTCATGGGGACCAAAAATGTCCCCACAAGGACAAGGATTTTGGATATTGCCATCTTTGTGGGGATATTTTGTCCCCATAACGTAGGGATTACCAGTCCACACACACACACACACACACACACACACTTCAGCAAGACGACTGTTAATATTACAGTGTGTTTCAGGTCAGGTGGCACACATTTGACCTTGTGATTATTTGAGTCATTGTTTGCAGTGGTTTCAGTACCAGAAATGGTCTAAGGTCATGCAATCTAGGAAGATTCTAAAGCCTGTTGAACTGTGAGCAAAGGTCAGAGGTCAGACGTCAAACAAAAACCTTGAGGATGTCACAGTATGGAGGCTGAAGATGGAGAGGAATATTTTGAGATGTGTTGGGTGTCCCTCATGCAATTTCCAAGTATTTAACGCAATAAAAGCCAGCATTTCCATGTAAATAAGATCATTTGTAAATATGTAAATAATTGTTATTCTAACTGTAACCGGTTCCTACCACAACAAGTAAGAGGCTACAGGACATATTGTTATTCATCATTTGTAAAACATTGATAGGATCCTATGTCGAACGTGAGGAACAAAACACAGATTTGAAAATGTTCTTATGTAAACTTTTTGCACTCATATTAAAATAACCTGACACTGATTATGAAAATGTAAAGAAAATTAGGCAATTATACTATTACGCATTTAAAATGAGCAACATTTTTAATTGCTTTGTTAATGGACAACTCCGGTTAAAAATGAACCTAGGGGTAATTAACACATGGTTACCAAGCATATCGTTCTCTAGGATGCGTTTTCATGAAAATTTAATGTTAAGAGTTTTATCTCTAAAAACAGATCAGCTTAAAAGGCTAGTTTACGGGGCACAGAATAAGTACAATTAAATTGATGTTAATACCACTAACAAGGCTCAAAATAGCCTCACACTAACACGGTAGCATAATGAGGGTCCCTACATGCAAACCGAAGCATTGAGAACTTTGTAAGTGTACAAACAGTTTAATAAGAAGATACTTTATAAAGACAGTACATTACGGGTATACAGACAGAAGCCATCTTGGAAAACAGTCTCGACGAGTCGAGCCACGAATGCTGTGCTAAGTGAGCTGGTCGATGGGAATTAAGTTTGTGAATTTTTTTTTGAGAGTTTTTAATTATTTGTATTTATTTATTTTCTCTGTTGCGTTCAGTGCTTTCTTCTGGAAACAACAGACCATAGGAGAATCCAAGTCACAGTTCATCACTTAGCACAGCGTTCGTGGCTCGACTCGTCGAGACTGTTTTCCAAGATGGCTCCTGACTGTATACGTGTAATGTACTGTCTACTGAAAGCATTCTTTAGAAATGTTGGCCCATATTGATAGGATAGTATCTTGCAGTTGATGGAGATATGTGGGATGCACATCCAGGGCACGAAGCTCCCGTTCCACCACATCCCAAAGATGCTCTATTGGTTGAGATCTGGCCATTTTAGTACAGTGAACTCATTGTCAAGTTCAAGAAACCAATTTGAAATGATTCGAGCTTTGTGACATGGTGCATTATCCTGCTGGAAGAAGCCATCAGAGGATGGGTACATGGTGGTCATAAAGGGATGGACATGGTCAGAAACAATGCTGGTAGGCCCTGGCATTTAAACAATGCCCAATTGGCACTAAGGGACCTAAAGTGTGCCAAGAAAACATCCCCCACACCATTACACCACCACCACCAGCCTGCACAGTGGTAACAAGGCATGATGGATCCATGTTCTCATTCTGTTTACGCCAAATTCTGACTCTACCATCTGAATGTCTCAACAGAAATCGAGACTCAGACCAGGCAACATTTTTCCAGTCTTCAACTGTCCAATTTTGGTGAGCTTGTGCAAATTGTAGCCTCTTTTTCCTATTTGTAGTGGAGATGAGTGGTACCCGGTGGGGTCTTCTGCTGTTGTAGCCCATCCGCCTCAAGGTTGTGCGTGTTGTGGCTTCACAAATGCTTTGCTGCATACCTCGGTTGTAACGAGTGGTCATTTCAGTCAAAGTTGCTCTTCTATCAGCTTGAATCAGTCGGCCCATTCTCCTCTGACCTCTAGCATCAACAAGGCATTTTCGCCACAGGACTGCCGCATACTGGATGTTTTTCCCTTTTCACATCATTCTTTGTAAACCCTAGAAATGGTTGTGTGTGAAAATCCCAGTAACTGAGCAGATTGTGAAATACTCAGACTGGCCCGTCTGGCACCAACAACCATGCCACGCTCAAAATTGCTTATATATGACTTTGTTAACATTTGTTTTATTTCAAGGTTTTGGCTTTAGTTAACATTAATAACCCTGATATATATATATATATATATATATATATATATATATATATATATATATATATATATATATATATAAGAGAGAAAGAGTATAAAGACCATAAAGACACACACACAAAATAAATAATTCATATGAACATTTTGGAAACATACATACATATTTAGGATGCACGTCTTCATAAATGAGTCCCCTGTTTTCTATTAATCTGACTGGTCTATGTAGCTCCACCCACATTGAAATGTTATTGGTCCAAAGTGTAGCTCCACATAATTGCATATTAATCACTAAATATCTTTGTCTGCGTCATTTAACGATAGTTTCAGAGGCAGAATTCATATCACGTACCTCCTGTGCCATTGAGAATGTGAATGCTAACAGCACGTTTTCTCCAGGTATTACACACCCACTTGGTTGAAACACATGATAAATCTAATAGACTGAACACTCTCAGCACACTTCTGATATTACAGCTGCTGATTATGAGCAATATCTCAAGCAGATGTCGGCTCTGGATGTAAATTGAGAACATTTACCTACTGAGAATTCCTGCCATAAAACACCTGAAGGTGTTGCGGGACTCTGCTCAAATAAATTTACAGCTGCACAAATGAGAACGCTTTCTGTCTATAAGTCTTTATGCCTGAAATAACTCAAATGAACCTAGGTCAAATAAATACATATTCATAAATGTGCACTTTTTATTTTATACAGAGAGAGAGAGAGAGAGAGAGAGAGAGAGAGAGAGAGAGAGAGAGAGAAAGAGAGAGAGAGAGAGAGAGAGAGAGAGAGAGAGAGAGAGAAAGAGAGAGAGAGAGAGAGAGAGAGAGAGAGGGGGAGAGAGATCAATCAATCGATATGTGTCTAATGTGTATATTGATTGTCAACAGGCTTTTGTGAATCAACAACACAGATTCATTTCCATGGAACTCAAAGGACACAAACACACACTTCTGTGAAACTAGAGGTTGTTTCTTCAGTATTCACTGTTATTGCTTACTTTATGAAGTGATCAGACACACAATATTCACCTGCTGAACGATAAACGGGAGGGAAAAATCAAACAGACGCACATTGAAGGAGGAACCCGAGTCAAATACACTGACCAGAAGATCACAGACCCGTTTTGACTTGTTAGACCAGTAAGCAACACCCTAGCAACCATATGGCAATGCATTAAAAATACTCCTCTTAGCAATGCATAGCAACACCCTTGCAAATCACAACCCTCTAGCATCAACATTCTGAACACATTAGAAAACTCATAGCAAAACCCTAGCAATCACACACACTCTAAATGGTAAATGGTAAATGGACTGCATTTATATAGCGCTTTTAACAGACCAATGGCCATCCAAAGCGCTTTACATCTTGCCTCACATTCACCCATTCACACACTCACTCATACACCGACGGCAGTGTCAACCATGCAAGGCGACCATCCAGCTCGTCGGGAGCAGCTAGGGTTAGGTGTCTTGCTCATGGACACTGTGGCAGAGGGGCGTGGTTCAGCGAGGTCTGCAGCGGGAGAGAGGCGGGACGAGCGGTAAGTGAGTGGGTTGGACACAAACCAGCAACACCTGTCTCGTTCAGTAATGGGCGCGGGAGAGTATAAGAGCCTGGAGAAAGCGGAGGGCGAGGAGAGAGAGAGAAGGGACTACTGGCGCACACACCCTGAGTTCGGATGCGAGAGACCCGGAAGTGACGAGTTTTGAGTTGAATGTGCACCGTGTGCAAAGCCGAAGATACTTTGAGTTTGTTAAATAAAAACGTCAGTAGTCCCAGCCGACCCCTGTGTCCTCTTCCTTTCCTTACCTGAGAACCACTACACTGGTGCCGAAACCCGGGAGGAAGAAGGACCCACGCCGCCATGTCACTACCATCGTCCTCCACGCCATTTGCGGACATCATCACGTCCCTCGCGGTCCTGCATCGCGAACAACATCAAGCCCTGCTGGACCTGCGCACGGATCAGGAACGCCGCTTCCAGGCGATCATACAGGCCCAGCAGGAGGACGCGAGAGGTTCGGGGCTGGAGCGGAGGTTCGCGACGGAGCCACCGAGCCATCAACAGGTCCGGTGACGGTCCGCTGCACAAGATGGGACCACAAGATGACCGGAAGTCTTCCTGGAACTCTTCCAGAAGTCTGCGGAAGCATGCAGGTGGCCTCGGGAACAATGGCGATCGCCTAATTCCGTTATTGTCAGGAGAAGCTCAGGTGGCTGCCCAACAACTTCCGGTCGCGAACCTCCTCGTCTTCGACGACCTGAAGCGGGCCATTCTCCAGCGGGTCGGCGGTCGCCCGAACAACACCGCCAGCACTTCCGGTCTCTGGATTGGGGCGACGGGCGGCCCGCCAGCGTTGGCCCAACAGCTCGGGACTCGTGCGCAAATGGCTCCGGCCGAGGAAAGCGGCGTGGACCAAGTGATCGATCGGGTGGTACTGGAGCAGTTCATCATGCGGCTGCCGAAGAAGACGGCCGAATGGGTCCAGTGCCACCGGCCCACGTCGCTGGACTCGGCCATCGATCTGGCGGAGGACCACATGGTGGCGTGCCCAGGGGTCGGCGACAATACCTCTAATGCTCTCTCTCTCTCTTCCCCTTCTCTCCCTTCCCCTTCTCTCTCTCGCCCTGTCCCTCTGCCTAGGTCGAGACCCCAGGACCTCCCGGGCCGCCCGAGCCGGGCCAAGCCTACCTCGGGTCTTCCCGGTTCCCGCCCAGGGGGGCGGGGCCGACGACGGGTGGAGTGGACAGCACTTCCGTTTCTCCGCTCTCCCCGCGCCCCGTCTCCAGCCCACTCCCGCCACCGGGCGGCGGGTAGGTCTGGGCTGGCTTGTTGGCGGTCGGCGACCCGGACCATTTTGATCGGTGCCCGGTGATGGAGGTGGGGTTAATGGTCCGGGTCCCGGGCGGTCCCAGGTCACCCCGGTCAGGCGGGCGAGTACCAAATACCTGTGAGTATCGAGGGGGTACGATTGTCTTGGTGGATTCAGGTTGTAACCAAACCTCCATTCATCAAGGCCTGATTCAATCGAGGCATTGGATACAAGCCGCATGGTTAAGGTGCGGTGTGTGCGGGGATGTGGTGGAATATCCGGTGGTCCCAATATTTATCCAATTTCGGGGGAAAAAGCATAGAGTGGAGGTGGCGGTTAGTCCCCACCTCCGGCATCCACTGATTTTGGGGACGAATTGGCCTGCTTTCCCGGTTTTATTAGGGGCTTTAAATGTGGATGCTTCTTGGGGAAAGAAGGCACGGGAGGAGGGACCGCGAGTGCAGCTGGGTGAGTCGGAGCCGGGACCCCGGGCTGCTGCCTCAGAGGAACCGACCGGGATCGAGAGACTAATTCTCTCGGACCGGGATGACTTTCCTCTGGAGCAGTCCCAGGATGAGACATTAAAACACGCCTTCCAGCAGGTCCGTTCCATCGACGGCCAGGCGCTCCAGCCCGCGCTCCCGCCCTCCTATCCGTATTTTGCCATTATAAAAGATCGGTTGTATCGAGTGACCCAAGACGCTCAGACCAAAATAGATACGACCCAGTTATTAGTTCCGAAGAGCCGCAGGGAAATGCTTTTCCACGCGGCTCATACAAATCCTATGGCGGGACATTTGGGACAGGCGGCTACACTGAATCGTCTCATGACCCGGTTCTTCTGGCCAGGCATTCATGACAACGTACGCAGGTGGTGCGCGACGTGTCCGGAATGTCAATTAGTGAATCCTCTGGCCGCCCCAAAAGCGCCGTTGCGCCCCCTTCCATTAATGCAGGTCCCCTTCGAGAGAATTGCGATGGACCTCATCGGGCCATTAGAGCGATCCGCACGGGGACACCGCTTTGCATTAGTCATAGTGGACTATGCAACACGGTATCCGGAGGCAGTTGCTCTCCGCAACATTTCCGCGAAGAGTGTTGCGGGACGCGCTGTTTCGTCTTATCTCCCGGTGGGGTTCGAAGAAATCCTCACCGATCAAGGCACGGCGTTTATGTCACGGACGTTACGCGAACTTTACGGGTTATTGGGCATTAAATCGATTCGAACTAGCGTCTACCACCCACAAACAGATGGTCTGGTCGAACGGTTTAATCGCACGCTTAAATCCATGATCCGGAAGTTCGTGCAGGAGGACGCCAAAAATTGGGACAAGTGGCTAGAACCCCTCTTATTCGCTGTGCGGGAGGTCCCACAAGCCTCCACGGGGTTTTCCCCGTTCGAGCTCCTCTATGGGCGCCAGCCCGAGGGTATTGGATGTCCTGCGAGAGACTTGGGAGGAGGGACCGTCTCAGGGCAAGAATGAAATTCAATATGTGCTGGACTTGAGAACAAAACTCCACACGTTGGGGCGGCTATCTCGGGAGAATTTGTTACAAGCCCAGGACCGCCAAAGCCGGCTGTATAACAGGGGAACGAGGCTACGCAAATTTTCACCGGGAGAGAAGGTACTCGTATTACTCCCAACGTCTAGTTCTAAATTAATGGCTAAGTGGCAGGGACCGTTTGAGGTCGCACGACAAGTCGGGGATCTTGATTATGAGGTTATACGGTCCGATAGAGGAGGGGGGCGTCAGATATATCACCTCAATCTATTAAAAAAATGGAATGAGGCCGAATCAGTGATGTTGGTGTCGGTGGTTGGCGGAGAGGAGGATCTCGGGCCAGAGGCGAACATCAAGCGGCAATCCTTCGCTCTGGCCCCAGGGGAGACCACCTCTCGGCCCAACTCACTGATTTGACAACATTGCAGGCGGAGTTCGCCGACGTGTTCTCGCCTCTACCGGGCCGTACGAATCTCATTCAGCACCACATTGAGACCGAGCCGGGCGTGGTAGTTCGCAGCCGGCCGTATAGGTTACCTGAACATAAGAAAAGGTGGTTCAGGGACGAATTAGGCGCGATGTTAGACATGGGAGTAATCGAGGAATCTAACAGCGACTGGGCCAGCCCGATAGTTTTGGTTCCGAAAACAGACGGCTCTGTCCGGTTCTGCGTAGATTACCGCAAGGTGAACGCTGTGTCGAAGTTCGACGCGTATCCAATGCCACGGGTTGACGAGCTGTTAGATCGGCTAGGCACGGCTCGGTTTTATTCGACATTGGACTTAACGAAGGGATATTGGCAGATCCCCTTGTCTCCATTGTCCAAAGAAAAGACGGCTTTCACAACGCCGTTCGGGTTACACCAATTTGTTACCCTTCCTTTTGGATTGTTCGGGGCACCCGCGACTTTTCAGCGGCTCATGGATCGGATTCTGCAGCCCCATGCGGCATATCGGCTGCCTATCTGGATGATATTATCATTTTTAGTCATGATTGGCAGCGGCATATGCAGCATTTGAGGGCCGTCCTGAGGTCGCTGAGAAGGGCGGGGCTCACGGCCAATCCAAAGAAGTGTGCGATTGGGCGTGTGGAAGTAAGGTATCTGGGCTTCCACTTGGGGCATGGTCAGGTGCGGCCCCAAATTGATAAGACTGCGGCGATTGCGACCTGTCCGCCCCAAGACCAAAAGGAGGTAAGGCAGTTCTTGGGGCTGGCGGGATATTACAGGCGCTTTATTCCCAATTATTCGGACCTCACCAGCCCTCTGACTGACCTTACTAAAAGGAGGTGCCAGATACGGTCCAATGGGCGGAGCTGTGTCAGCAGGCCTTCACCCAGGTAAAGGCTGCTTTATGTGGCGGGCCGTTATTACACTCTCCTGACTTTTCTATCCCTTTTCTGTTGCAGACTGGCCCAGCGTCGGACAGGGGTTGGGCGCTGTCCTGTCCCAGGAGGTGGAGGAGCGGCGGTGCTGTACATTAGCCGTAAGCTCTCGAAGAGAGAGGCTAAGTACAGCACCATTGAAAAGGAGTGCCTGGCGATCAGGTGGGCCGTTCTCACCCTCCGCTATTATCTCCTGGGGCGGAGTTCACCCTCTGTTCGGACCATGCCCGCTGCAGTGGCTCCACCGCATGAAGGATACCAGCGGATCACCCGTTGGTATCTAGCTCTTCAGCCATTTAAGTTCAAGGTGATCCACAGGCCGGGTGTTCAGATGGCGGTGGCGACTTCCTCTCCAGGAATGGGGGCTGCAGGCGGACGGCTCCCGGCCTGAGTCGGGCGGTGGGGTATGTGGCAGAGGCGTGGTTCAGCGAGGTCTGCAGCGGGAGAGAGGCGGGAGGCAGCGGTAAGTGAGTGGGTTGGACACAAACCAGCAACACCTGTCTCTCGTTCCAGTAATGGGCGCGGGAGAGTATAAGAGCCTGGAGAAAGCGGAGGACGAGGAGAGAGAGAGAAGGGACTACTGACGCACACACCCTGAGTTCCGGATGCGAGAGACCCGGAAGTGACGAGTTTTGAGTTGAATGTGCACCGTGTGCAAAGCCGAAGATACTTTGAGTTTGTTAAATAAAAGCGTCAGTAGTCCCAGCCGACCCTGTGTCCTCTTCCTTTCCTTACCTGAGAACCACTACAGACACCTCGACACTTGGTCAGGTGGAACCGGGATCGAACCACCAACCTTCCGGTTTGTAGACGACCTACATGAACCACTGAGCCACTGCCGCCCCAACTGAGCCACTGCCGCCCCACTGAGCCACTGCCGCCCGCATCAACAGCATCAACATTCCCTACACCTTAGTAATCACTTAGTAAACCATAGCAACTCGCTGACAACCACCCACAACACTTTTACATCAACATTCTGAACACCTTTGCAACCCCTAAGCAACACCCTGGCAACCACCCACAACACTCTAGCATCAGCATTCTGAACACCTAATCAACCACTCAGCAACATTGGCAACAACCCACAACACTCTAGCATCAACATTCTGAATACCTTAGCAACCACTTAGCAAATCCCCTGGCAATCACCAACAACACTCTTGGATCAGCACCCTGGACAACTAAGCAGCCACTTAGGAACAACCTAACAACCACACACAACACTCTAGCAAACACAATACACAACAATCTTGGATCAGCACCCTGGACATCTTTGCAACCAATTAGCAACACCCTAACAACAACACACAGCACTCTAAGTATCAACATTCTGAACACTTTAGCAAACACATAGCAACAAGCTGGCATCAATACTGTAGCATCAATATTCTGATCAATTTAGCAACTGCTTAGGAACACCCTAGGAAATCTCCCACAACACTCTAACATCAACATTCTGAAGACCTTTACAAACTCTTAGCAACACCCTGGCAACCACCCACAACACTCTAGCATCAAGATTCTGAACACCTTAGCAACTGCTTAGCAACACCACCACACATCTACCCATAACACTCTTGAATCAACATTCTGAACACCTATGCAAACTCTTAGCAACACCCTGGCAACCACCCACAACATTCTCGGATCAGCACCCTGAAAACCTTAGCAACAACACACAACACTCTGGCATCAACATTCTGAACACATGAGCAACCACTTAGCAACAAATAGCAACACCCTGGCAACCACCCACACTCTAACATCAGCACTACAGCAACACACAATAGCTACAACACTCTTGGATCAACATTTGGAACACACACAAAAACATTTTCTTTGTAATAATTGTAAAAATATATTTTATATGTTTATTTTAGCGGCATAAAACTTTCTGAACATTTCAGAATCCGCTCTCTGTTTTGTTGTTATTTTTTCCCACCCTTTCTTTAATTAGTTATTTAGCTAATTGTTCTGGCTTTTGTATTTTAAATTTTTTCCTATCAGGCTCAAGAGCAGAAGTGCATTAATTAGCTCAGTTCTGACAGTCTCTGGTTTGTGTGTCTGTAATGCACTGAATGATTAACGGCGGTTTGTGAGCCGAGCGCTCTTTGAATAGAAGGAGCTGATTACTTAACGGAGGAGAGATTAATTATAACAGTCCCATATAATACAGAATCGTCCTGCATGGAAAAAGACTTCTGTATTAAGTCCCATATATATTTTTTTTCTTCTTCACACAAGTGACAATATTTTAAAAAATACAGATTAGAAAGGAAAACAAATACAAAAGACTTTTACATTTTGGGTTTTTGTCAAAAATAATTGGCAATTAACTAATTACACATCCATATCTGCTGATTGTGTAGACCTGTACTAACTATACATACACTAAAAATACAAAAAAAAAGCACACAATACACTCGACTCAATCTTCCATTTCCAGTATGATGACTGGACAAAAATAAACAAATAAATAAATAAATATAATAAAAATATAATATATGCCATGATTTTTACATCTCTTATGCTATACTATACTTCAGCATGCTATAGTATTCAATTCATTAGCCTGTGTCTGTTATATCCACACACAAACACACACAATAAAAAACAATTAAAGGTTCTATGTGTACACACACACACACACACACACACACACACACACACACACACACACACACACACACACGTTGTGTTTCCATGTATTATGGGGACATTCCATAGGCGTAATGCATTTTATACTGTACAAACTGTATTTTCTATCCCCTACACTGCCCCTGCCCCTAAACCTACCCATCACAGGAGACATGCTGCATTTTTACATTTTCAAAACATCACAGTGTGATTTATAAGATGTTTTCCTCATGGGGACCAAAAATGTCCCCATACACACACACACACACACACACACACACACACACACACACACACACACACACACACACACACACACACACACACACACACACACACACACACACACACACACACACACACACACACACACACACACACACATGTTGTGTTTCCATGTTTTGTGGGGACATTCCATAGGCGTAATGCATTTTATACTGTACAAACCGTATTTTCTATCCCCCTACACTGCCCCTGCCCCTAAACCTACCCATCACAGGAGACATTCTGCATTTTTACTTTTTCAAAAAAAAACACTTAGTGTGATTTATAAGATGTTTTCCTCATGGGGACCAAAAAAATGTCCCCACAAGGACAAAAATTTGGATATTGCCATCTTTGTGGGGACATTTTGTCCCCATACCGTAGGGATTACCAGTCCACACACACACACACACACACACACACACACACACACACACACACACACACACCATTGGTTTTAATTACCCGTCTAAATCCTTGAGGAAACGTGGTGAGAATCTATTACTGCATAAAGAGCTCGAGACAGCTACAACAGAGTTGAGAAGAAGCCTTCAAGAGCCACTTCATCCTCAGATCAAACTTCACCTTCACATCAGTTAATGTGATGATAAACTAACTACTCAAACCGGTCATCATGACCCACATCAGCAGACGATGTGTGTGTGTGTGTGTGTGTGTGTGTGAAGCCATCAATGCTTTTATCACTGAACAGCATCTGAGCAAGCAACATCATTCTGTGGATATTATCTGCATTATGATTCCCAAACTGTATGTATGTATGTATGAATATATTGTCAGCATGACTTCTGTAGCAAACTAGCTTAAAGGGGAAATATTAATAATTAGTCATAACTCTAATTAGTTATGAATATTTGGATCAATTAATCGGATTAACGATGTAACTAAATGAATCTAACAATCAATTAATAAATTTGTCCAGTGAACACTCAGTATTGACTATTTATCAATTCTAAGAAAAGGGTATTTTTCATGGTCACAGAAAAATAATTATTTCTTAGCATGTACAGCGCTTAGAGCGTGTAGCAACATCAGGAATCGTTTAAGTGACATTAATATGCAGGCAGAAGCAGAATCAGGGGACTCATATGTACACAAACACAAGGTTTTATTAACCTAGGGCCAGATTTACTAAACAGCACAAATTAGCGTGAGAGCACAATTCCAAAAAAACCCTGCAGATCCGAGGGGACAGTTCTGTGTGTGTTCAACTGACAACATGCAAATTAAAAAACACAGTTGCAGCCGGACCATTTACATAATGACCAACACAATCTACCAAGAGCAGCGCAAACTAGTGTCTGGTTTAAAGTGTTAGTTCACCCAAAAATAATCTTAGTATATGACTGTGGCGAGGTAGATGAGCGAGATACGTGGGAGGAGCGAGCGAGATCGGTGTGTGATTGAGAATGAGCATCACCTGCAAGGCTCACCCGTCTCGAGTACTCTCATGAGGGAACTCAGAGGCATATAAGGACGAGCGACACCAGTGAAGGATGAGAGAGGACCAGGCCTGGACTTTACGTTGTGTTTTTGTTTAAGTTGTGTTATTTGTGTGCACGGCAGCCGTCCGTGAGGGGCTGCCCGCGGTTTACTTTCAGTTTGTTTATTTATTTGATTAAAGTATTTTAAACGGTCGCCGGTTCCCGCCTCCTTCCTCCTTATTCTACAAACTTTTTACAATGACATTCTTCTTTCAGACAAACACAATTAAAGTTAAAATAAAAAATATCCTGGTTCTTCTGAGCTTTATAATGGCAGTGAATGGGGTAGAGATTTTGAAGTCCAAAAAAGTGCATCCATCCATCATAAGAAGTGATCGATGTAGGGGATCCAGGGGTTGGGTCTACTTCTAGTTCTATACTACTATCATTTTGGGACTATTTGCAAATAATATTTGCATTAATTTACATAAAATATATCATTACTGATATTACGGCCCAGGTAAACAGTACTGGTTTTACCCCAGTCCTACGCCCCTGAATCCATATGACTAAAGGGTGTTAATATAGGCCTTCAGAAGCAAAGGCATGTGTTTAAGTAAGAACAATATCCATTCTGAAAATTTTATGGAACTTAACTTTATGGAACTTTATAAACTAAAATAACTAACTTCCTGCCACACGCTGGTTGCAGCCAGGATGACACAGGATCTATTGGCAGCAGTTTACAGGTTTCATTAACTACAAAATAACTCTGGAACCCAGAACAGAACAACAAGCTAAACGCAACATTAACTGACAACAGGACAGGACTAAACACAGGCTTAAATACACAGGCAAACTAATCAAAGAAATGTGACACGGCTGACGAGACTAATTAACAAAACACAGGTGACAGGAATATAGGGTATGCACATGACGTCACATCAGCTGGAGCAACTGCGGTTATGCGCACTGAGTGGCAAAAAGACTGAGCTGCAGCTTTGGTTTAAAGCGTGAATGCAGCGAAAACACACAAAACCAGGCCCGGTTGGCGAAAATCGACATCCCTGTGCCCCCCCTCCAGACCGAGGGACACGGACTTGATAATAGTGTGTAATTTTCTGCTTCTGCTACTGATTGCTTTTAGAGGAAAAAGCTGCCCAACACTGCTGGTCTAGGATCTGTAGTCCTTGTAATCCTCTGTAAGAATTCGTAATAATAGCATTTTATAAGCGAAAAGGCGTCGGCAAAAGATCCAGTGCGTATCTGTACCCGTCAAATGATTTAATTTCCAACGTGTTTTCGCATTGAGTAATGTAGCCAATCGCAGACATGTTTGTTGATTTCTATAACGCATTGGCCAATCACCCAATCACAGGTGTTGAAGTTAGAATCCACTCACTGCTCGAGCTTTTGTGCTGAGTTCTGCACGTGCATTCTTAACAAGTGGCCACATGCATGCTTCAATACATAGACCCATCCTCATACAGCGGGGCAAAAAAGTATTTAGTCAGCCACCAACTGTGCAAGTTCTCCCTCTTAAAAGGATGAGAGAGGCCTGTAATTTTCAACATAGTAAAAATCCAGAAATTCACATTGTCTGATTTATTTATTTATTAATTTATTAGCAAATTATGGTGGAAAATAAGTATTTGGTCAATAACAAAAGTTCATCTAAATACTTTTTTATACACCCTTTGTTGGCAATGACAGAGGTCAAATGCTTCTATAAGTCTCCACAAGGTTTTTACACACTGTTGCTGGTAGTTTGGTCCATTCCTCCATGCCGATCTCCTCTAGAGCAGTGATGTTTTGGGGCTGTCGCTGGGCAACACAGATTTTCCCCAAACTCCCTCCAAAGATTTTCTATGGGGTTGAGATCTGCAAGAGATTGGCTAGGCCACTTCAGGACCTTGAAATGCTTCTTACGAAGTAAGAATGTACTCCTTCGTTGCCCGGGCGCTGTGTTTGGGATCATTGTCATGCTGAAAGACCCAGCCACGTTTCATCTTCAATGCCCTTGCTGATGGAAGGAGGTTTTTACTTAATATCTCAATACGTGACCCCATTCATTCTTTCCTTTACACGGATCAGTCGTCCTGGTCCCTTTGCAGAAAAACAGCCCCAAAGTATGATGTTTCCACCCCCTTGCTTCACAGTAGGTGTTCTTTGGATGCAAATCAGGATTCTTTCTCCTCCAAACACGACAAGTTGAGTTTTTACCAAAAAGTTCTATTTTGGTTTCATCTGACCATATGACATTCTCCCAATCCTCTTCTGGATCATCCAAATGCTCTCTAGCAAACTTTAGATGGGCCCGGACATGTACTGGCTTAAGCAGGGGGACAAGTCTGGCACTGCAGGATTTGAGTCCCTGGTGGCGTAGTGTGTTACTGATGGTAGTAGGGATGTCACAATTACCAATACTTCGGTACCAAGTTTCTGTAGTACCGGTAGTACCGACTCCCGAGTATTTTCGGTACCCGCAGCTGCGTTCAGCCGCTTTCGTGTTAATCTAAGCGCAGGGCTCCAGACTGTAGCCGAATATACTAGTGTATGTGAATATTAAACTGCAAAATACTATTTAAATATTACTCCTACATGTTCTGCGTTCCTGTGTGAATGACGGGCGCTGCGCAGGTGCGCGCGCACACACACATGCGTAAAGCCTTGCTTCTGACACTCGCTCGCTGTCTTTGTAGTCTCTTCCGTGTGTCACCATATGAGGACATGAACGCATGAACCGTCACTTCATGAGCATTTACCGTTTCATTTGAGAAAACTGTCATGTCATGAACACAGACACTCAAAGGTCTTCACGGCAACCCGTCAAAATGAAAGTTTGGTGTAACGTGAAGAAATTGACAGAATATATTAGGCTACTGTTGTACAGTTGATTTAGCTTCGTCTCTATGTAATATTACGTCTCTACTAATAATAATAATTATGCCTAGATTGTTGCTTATTTAAATTTTAAACAGCATACAGCCTTTAAATGTTTATGTATTATTCACTTATAATGATTATCATCATAATAATAATAAACTCTTTGAATTAAATAACATTTTTGAAAAATAGTTAATTAAAATAAAAACATATAGCTGTGGTACCGGAATTGGTACCGAGTACTGTAAAATGTTCATGGTATTGGTACCGCCTACTGGAATTTTGGTACCGTGACATCCCTAGATGGCAGCATTTGTTACTTTGGTCCCAGCTCTCTGCAGGTCATTCAATAGGTCCCCCCGTGTGGTTCTGGGATTTTTGTTCACCGTTCTTGTGATCATTTTGACCCCACGGGGTGAGATATTGCGAGGAGATTATCAGTGGTCTTGTATGTCTTTCATTTTCTAATAATTGCTCCCACAGTTGATTTCTTCACACAAAGCTGCTTACCTATTGCAGAGTCAGTCTTCACAGCCTGGTGCAAGCCTACAATTTTGTTTCTGGTGTCCTTTGACAGCTCTTTGGTCTTGGCCATAGTGGAGTCTAACTGTTTGAGGTTGTGGACAGGTGTCTTTTATACTGTCTTTTAACAAGTTCAAACAGGTGCCATTAATACAGGTAATGACTGGAGGACAGAGGAGCCTCTTAAAGAATGTGACCATTTTTAGGTGACCAAATACTTATTTTCCACCATAATTTGAAAATAAATTCTTTAAAAATCAGACAGTTATTTTTTGGATCTTATTCTGTCTCTCATAGATGAAGTGTACCTATGATGAAAATTAAAGACCTCTCTCATCTTTTTTAAGTGGGAGAACTTGCACAATTGGTGGCTGACTAAATACTTTTTTGCCCCACTGTATTCAAGCAGGATTCACTCTCGAAATTGTGATGACAGGGATTATGTATCGAAATCAGACTCGTATAAATGTCAGAAAAACACAATTCCTGGCTGAATGTCAATATGGATCGCTGGATGTTTGGTAAGTTGTAAGGAACACTATATCGAGCCCAACCTTTAGTTTAAACTGATAACCATTGTTTTACTTGCGTTTTCCCCTATCCAGTTATGCAGATGCTCTTCTGCCACTCAGTCCCGGCTGAGGGGGCGTGTTCCGGCGGGAAATTGACGCCGATGCATACCCTCTATAACACAATCAGACATAGTGACAAACGGCCCAGGGAAACTGAGGGTGACAGAACCAATAAACAATGACAGCAAAACAAGACTAGAAATACAGACATGAACAGGAAAACAAACTCAAACCGTGACACTTCCAACAGACGTGACACTTCCAACAGACGGCCGCACGCACTGATTTACGCTGATCCCTAAGAGTAACCCCTGACCTGATGAACTGATGGAAGTGCAGAGGATAGAGCAGAATAAAACACCGGTCGCAAAATAGAAGTCTAAAACGAGAGTTTTTTTTTGGTTGAACTATCCCTTTAAGATACTTTTTACTAAAAATACTTTTTGTTCAGCAAATAATGGCACAAACACCCGTAAATTGACGAGCACAAACCTTAGTAAATCACTTTGCATAATGATTCATTTAAATACTCTCCGCCCATACATTTTGCATCTGAAAGGGAAACTCCTGCAGATGCATATGCAATAAGGTCAGCCGCAAAAATAACCCTGCCCATGCCTTTTAAGCGCTAATTTATCACTACGTGTCTTTAGTAAATCCTGACAGTAGTTTTTTAACGACAAAAGAGGATTTGTGCTGGAGCAAGCTGTTAGTAAATCTGGCCCTTGACCAAATAACTAATCAAAACAAAAACACATATTCACACACATACACACACACACGGGAAATGGAAACGTGAAATTGGATTAGACTAGTTTTAAAACAGTTTTAAATCACCAGTGTTTCGCTAATTGTGATTGGCACTCAATTTGCACAGGTTTGAGTGATACAATGTAATTTACTTTACAGGATCTATTCAGTCTGAAAAATATCATTACCTGAATGACACATTAGTAGTTAAAAAAGAGAAGAACGTAATTAAGTAGTGCCTAGTTTATTTCCCTTTATTAGACTATGCAAACATTTTAAATGCCAGTTATAAAAGGCCAAGTACCAAACATGCTAGAAACATGTTAAATCCTGCAACACTTGGCTAAGTGCTAATGTATGCGATTAACACATAGACTGTATTAAAGAGCACCTATTATGGCATTTAAAATGTTCCAAATATTGTTTTAGAAGTCCCCAACAACAGTTTTGCATGCATGCAATGACAAAAAAGACTTTAGTTTACTTATAATATGCATTTATTTTTACCGGTTTGGACAGCGATTCTCGAAATGATTTGTTTAGTGATTCACTTTTCAAAACCCCACCTTTACGTGACGCTAATCTGCGGTGATTGGTCCGATGACCCGGTCAGTTGTGATTGGTATAGTCTGTGCAGATATTTTCGGAAACGGAACACCCATCACCATAAATGGTTTTCGGTTTAACAAGTTTAAACGCGTATAAAGTGTATGAACAAACATGGCATCAATTTTACCCTATCAATTAGAGCCTGAATATGAAGGGGAAACGTCTGGAGATGCGAATGATCAACAAACTCAATCGCAAACACCACGACTGGAGCAGGATATTTCTCAACGGTAAGCATCAATGTAATGTTAGTTGTCACTTCAGGCCAATGGAGCGTTAACTCGATGCATAAACATAAAGTTTTTACCAAAAAATAAATACAAATGCAGTAACGTTACGTTACTACGAGGTATGACTCTATTCTTAACGAAAACTCCGAAAACAACAACAAACAATTCACATATCTCAATACAATTGTCATTGAAGACCTAGAAGCTAAACGGTGCTTACACAAACAAACCAAACTATTATTAAGCATGCTACATAAAACATAAAAGCAACAATTATTAATAACACTTACAGTTTGTGATACGGAGGAGGAAGCTGATGCAAATACACTTGGAACTGAACCTTCCTTCAATATCCGCCGGCTCGCGAATCCAAGTTTAATTGCATTTAAGTTGGTAAAGCAATCGTCTTCAAAATGGCGTGAACAAAGCACAAGGCTCGGACTATACTCCTGTGGTACAGTATATGAATTGGAGCCACTTAGTCTTCAAATGCTCAGATGAAAAAAGTTTGCTTTTGAGTCTCAATTGAGAACACAGCGTCTCGTCACCATGATGTTTTCTAGTTTTCACTGGCGTGCGCAATAAGTGGGCGTATCGTACTCAAATAACTTGACAAGTTGACCTCATCTAGTCAGAGAAAAAGCTTCGGTCTACTAACGATTCATAAAAATACTCAGAGCCAACTCTTACTTTTTAAAGACAATAACTTTATATACGGTGCACTGTCATATTTCAAACTTTGCAGGATGTTTTTGTTCACTTAGATCTGTTATACACTACATGAAAGGTACATTTCAAAATTCCATGATAGGTGCTCTTTAAAATTGGATTAACACCATGACAGGAAGTTGTTGTAACTCAGGCATGCAATGTCCGATCTGCCCCAGACTTGATAAGAGTCCTGCCCATCTAAATGACAATATTCAGTAATAGTAATAGCGCCACCCACTGGCAACAGAAAGTGACGTGTTTAACACTTTGATGCAACATACTAAAAATGTAAATGAGTACTAAACATGCTAGAAACATTCTTAAACATGCTAGCAACACTTAGCGGAGTGCTAGCATGCTATTATCGTCATAAAAGCGCCTCGGTTACGTATGTAACCCTAGTTCCCTGAGGGGAACGAGACGCTGCGTCGAAACGCTGTGAGAACGCCCCTGCGTGATCGCGTCATGAAGCGCGTGTAGAACCAATCCAATCAGGAGATAGAACGTCATCGGCTGGGTGACGTCATCGACCGGAAACTATAAAACATCCGTGAAAACAAACAGGAACTAGCTTCTGCAAAAGCCTGAAGTAAGTGATCACGGGCATGCCGGGAGTATGGCGGGCGACGCAGCGTCTCGTTCCCCTCAGGGAACTAGGGTTACATACGTAACCGAGACGTTCCCTATCTGGGAACTCGAGCTGCGTCGAAACGCTGTGAGAACGCTTATACCCACATCGCCATAGGACCAAGTGCTTCGTATGTGTGAAACCGTAGCGCACACGACTACGATAACACCTGTGCCCCAACTGTAGATGCTACATCAAGTTCGTAGAATCTTACAAAGGTCAGCGGCGAGGACCAACCCGCCGCGTTACAGATATCTTGGAGGGAAGCCCCCGACAGAAGTGCTTTAGAAGCAGCCATACCCTAGTAGAATGCGCCGGACAGCCAGAGAGACGGCTGTCCGACCGCTTCATAGGCAAGAGAGATGGCCTCGACCAACCACTTGCTCATTCTCTGCTTAGACACTGGCGCCCCTTTCTTAGGGGCTCCGAAACAGACAAACAATTGATCCGTCTTTCTCCACAGGGCAGCTCTGTGGACATAGGCATCAAGCGCCCTAACCGGGCAAAGCAGATTTAATTTTTCCTGGTCTGACGTCACGAAGGAGGAGGACAGAAGGCTTGCAGAGTAATAGGACCCTCGGGCCTGCCTGAACCTTGGGGATATATCCTGGTCTGGAGTGAAGAAAAGCCTTCATCATGTCAGGCGCAAATTCTAGACATGAGGGCCCTACCGATAGGGACTGCATGTCCCCTACTCTTTTAAGGGACGAAATGGCCAATAAAAAGATGGTCTTAAGTGTCAGAAATTTATCTGGCACTTCTTCCAATGGATCAAAGGAGCCTCAGACAGGCCCTGCAGAACAATAGCCAAATCCCAGGTCGGGACCCTCGAATGTACCACCGGCCTCAACCTTAAAGTGCCACGGAGGAAACGTGTAACTAAAGGGTGTCTTCCCAAAGACACTCCACCCAAAGGAGTGTGGAAAGCTGCTAAGGCCGCCACGTACACCTTTATTGTGGAGGGGGTCAACCCTGCTGAGAATCTCGCCTGCAGGAACTCCAGCACTGTACCAACCGGGCAGTTAACTGGGTCCAACTGGCGTTCTCTACACCACACTGAGAACAATCTCCATTTTAGTGCGTACAGCTTCCTCGTGGACGGAGCTCTGGAGTGAAGAATGGTCTCCACGACCTCAGTCGAGAGACCCTCTTCTAGGAGCCTAGCCCCTCAGAGGCCAGGCCCACAGTTTCCACAACTCCGGGACACGGACACGGACTCCGTCCCCGGCGCACCCTCTCCAGAACTCCCGGAAGCAGAGCAATCGGGGAAAAGCGTACAGCGGCGCATCGAGCAGAAAGCTCTTCTCCCTCTCCTTGATCTCAGTGGGGTTTAGCCACAAATGCCTCTCCGTGGCCACCAAGGCTGCCATGAGCGGCCCACACATTATATCTGAGCCCACCTCATCTCTGCCATCCAAGTCCCTAAGCAGGTCGGCCTGGTATGCCTGCATGATAGCCATCGTGTGCAGGCATGCCGCGCCCTGACCTGCCGCCAGTACGCTTTACCCACCAGCGCCGACGTTGTTTTTAACGGCTTGGTGGGTAAAAGTCGGGCCTTTAGGGGCGATGCCGATGAAGGCGAGAGATGGCTCGCAAGCCGCCTCTTCGACCTTCGCATCGCCCCATAACCATGCTGTTTCAGCCCTATGATGTTACTGTAAGTCGATGTTTGAGGGCTGAAAACTCTAAATGATGCCGGTTTCTTCCAGGACCTAGACACCTCGGTGTGCAGGTCAGGAAGAACGGCAGGCCCCGACGTTGAGGCTCTGCTGCACGAGAGGGCAGGAATCGCTCATCTAGTTTACTTTTCTAATTTGATGGGATTCTGATCTCTCGGTTGGCCAGTCGATATTTAACCTGGCCACCGCTCTCGTGAGCACCTCAATTAGCTCCTCGCCTGCTGGTGACTGAAGTGGCGAGTCTTCAGTCGCGATGCTCTCAACGTCCAACTCCTCAGAGCTGGATAGTTGGAGCATCGGCGCTCACCCGGGGAAGAAACCGCAGGGCGGGCTTCCAAACCCCGAGATGAAGCGCTGGACGATGCAGGTGAGGGCTGAGATAAGGCTGGGCCGTCTCACACCCTCTGCAAGGTCCATTTGTGAACCCCACGACTGAAGCCGCCGCTCTGCCTCGGCAGAAGCGGGACCCGAGCCGCGGGGAACACGCGCCGAGGCACCCTCCTCAAAGAGTGCCTGGTGGGAGCGCAGCGTTCTCAGCAGAAGCCGCCGCAATGCTGCAAGCAGCCCCTCAAGGGCTGCCTGGGCATGCTGCGCTCCCAAACAGATCACACACAGAGAGTGTGTATCCCCAGCCGTGATAAAACGAGGGCAGGGATGAACACACTTCGTGAACTGTTCACTCGCCATTTTTTCTCCTTTTTTTTCTCTTTTTTTGTAATAATTTAACAAAAGGTGGAAAATTCTCTCTCATAGACAGACAAAAACACCAAATAGACAGACAGGTTCACACAGATCGCTTACTGAAGGCACAGAAGCTAGTTCCTGTTTGTTTTCACGGATGTTTTATAGTTTCCGGTCGATGACGTCACCCAGCCGATGACGTTCTATCTCCTGATTGGATTGGTTCTACACGCGCTTCATGACGCGATCACGCAGGGGCGTTCTCACAGCGTTTCGACGCAGCTCGAGTTCCCAGATAGGAACAGGAAGTTGTTGTAACTCCAGCCAACAATCTGCCTCAAACTTGGCCTGAAGTCTACACGCCAAAATTCAGTATTAGTCATAACTGATAGCAGTGTGGCAAATACAAATGACTGACATAGTCCTCCTATTTTTATATACTTAAATGCTATTGCCCACAGTGCTCTGTTTTCCTAATGGAGGTGGTGGCACAGGTGACAGGGCCCTTTCACCGCTGCTTGCAACTTTAATTAGTAGCCTATTATATTTCTTATTATGGTATTGTAATTTCAGGGAAGACAAAAAAAACCTAGACTAGTTGAAATGCGGGACACTTCTTACAGTCACATTTACGTTCTGTTATGATCATGTTTTCATTATATTTCGGTTGTCTTCCCTTTGCCTGTCATTTGATCCTGTTCAAATGTTTTGTTAATCATCTTGTTAGTCCCTGTGTTCATATTCCCTGTGTTTTCCTGCATTCCTTGTCCGTTCTCGTCTATGTAATGTTGTCGTTTTTGTTTGAGATACTGTATTTTCTTCAGAGCTTCGTCATCAAATACTATTCTACTTAATCTTCTTCATCATTGTGAGTTTAACACAACCCAGTCGTGACACTTACCTCTTGTGGGGGATGCAGGACAAAGCTCCCAATTTCGGGACTTTGGGACATTTCTAACTGGCATGCATCTTGTGGCAATCACTGGTGATCAGTTCTACACACAGATTTCACTCATCTCAAACGAGCCTTATGACAGCAGTTATCCATTAGTTTTGCTCCAGCAGTTTTGTAAATGGCTACTTGAGCTCCACCGGTTGCTGTGATTGGCTGTGATGTAATCATTGATTACTGCGAGGTCAGACTTGAGGGATCTCCTGAGAGATGTCGATCAATGACAATTTAATCTGAAACACAACAAACTTGTGATTGACAGCTCAATTGAATCATTCAACATTGTCATTAGTGTGTGTGTGTGTGTGTGTGTGTACCTGTTTAGGGTGGCCACTGGTTCCTCTGATCATCTTCAATATTGTGTGAATCTTTCAATACACTTTGACAGGTTTTAAAAGTCAGAGAGTTTGTGTCTTTCTGACTATTCTGTCCTGGAAGCTGCAAGACCTAAAAGACTGGCAAATACAAAATATCTACTTCACATATTGCAACAAAGGGTATATGCCAGGTTTTGCCAGTTGATTTACATATTTGCATGTGATTTGCATCTAATTAACAAAAGTGTTCCAGGTGTTTGCTGCCACAGGGAATGTTCTGTTCTCCTCTATCACTGTAAAATGGCGCCTGCATCCCAATTCACACTATCTGTAGTTTGTGTGTATGTGAGATTATTTTAAATTGTCTCACTGTATTTTTGATCAAATAAATCCAATCTTATTTAGACATAAAAAATGAAAATGTTCCCCAAACATTTGAACAGAATTATCAAATAATAATGTGAATTATTTTTTAATTTGGACAAATAAACAGAAATATTTAATGCTCAAAATTCATTTGCTGTTCATGGGCACATTTGGATTAAGATTTAGGTAGCAAATGCTTTTAAAATGCAAATAAACGTATATTTAACTAGATATTTATGCATTGTCAATTTGATTGTCAAAATGTGATTCATTTATCTCCATATTTACCCAGAAGTATTCTTTACCCATCATCTGTGAAGGGTGAAGTATATTTGAATGTGAATAGGGATCCACTTTTAATGGCAGCATATGCTACTGGTCAAACGCTGTGACATTTGACTTTCACAATTATTTTAAATTCCAAAACTGAGCTTCATTTAAAAAAAGAAGAAAAAAGGTGAAGTGTTTGATACTTTGAGCATGTCAGAAATCACAGTGTGTATGGAGAATATTCTGTCCAGAGAATAATTACTTTCTTGAACACCTTTTCAGACTTTGACACTCGTCTTCTATATCCTCCTCACTTTCTATTACCCTACAGACCTACACACACACACAACACACACACCTGTCATTCTGCTTCCATCGTCTCTGTCCCGGGTGACTGTGTTAAATTGGTCTTGTGTTATTCATATGTTCAGTGTAATAGTGCTGCATGTCTCATTTTCTCTTTGTCTCTTTCATCCTTTTCTTTATCGCTCCATCTCGTGGTTATTGTTCCTGCTAATGGTTTAATTCTAGTTACATGACGATGGCATTAAACAACACGATTCCTTGAAAAGCGACGCTCTCTAACTAGACAAGCATTCTTAGCAGCAGCAGGCAATGCATATGTGATGATATAAAAACAGCTATATTTTTACATTCTCAGAAAATTCACTCACCATCACTGTGCTAGAATTGCTAAGGAGTTCCAGGTGGTTGCTAGGGTGTTTCTATGCTGTTGTTTGGATGTTCTTAGCATTTCTAGTTTATTGTGATTACTAAAGTTCACTGAAAAAAAATATTTTTACTGCTTGTTCAAATTGCTTAGATAAAATTAGCTAAAGCAAGACAATTGCTACACATTTTGTCCTTTTTTACATTTTGGAAATTTAATTGTGTTCAATCCACTTAAATATAAGTCAAGATGAAGTTTACTTAATCCGTTTGTGTTGAGATTACCTGAATGATTTGTGTTGCATTAACTGAAACTGGGCGGGACTTGTCAGTTCCGAGCATGCTTTGCATATGGTTGAATCAAGAGAGAGTAAATGTTGTTCTTTTTCATCATCTCGTTTCGAGATTCACCTATGGGAAGGGCATCCGTACCTGACCTCTGCAGAAGCATCCAATTGCACCAAGTCTGACAAGACAGGCAGGAGCGCGCAGCCAAAGCCCAGTAAGCCCCCACCCCTTACCTGCGGGCATAAATAGGCTGCATACGCTACTGTACATCAGTTGACATTCGCATCTCGCGATCTCTGCACTGACACAGTTCGGTTGGATTTGCACTGCTCACTTATTGTCTGCAGGAGGAAATATTGCCAGATCAGCCTCCGCCGGGCGTGACAGTTTCTTTTCTTCCACATTCTGTGTCTGCATTCGGAGCTGCTTGCACTCTCGTCCATCTTCCTGTTCCACGGCTGCAGCCACGGACATTTCTGAGTTTTTCACGGGTATGTCGCTCTCTCAGTCTGCTTCTTCCGTCTATAGCCTATTACAGGCCTGCCCGGCCGCGTGTGGGTCTCTTATCGCCGCTAAGGATCTTCACCCTTTCTGTGTGGTCTGCTTGGGCCTCAAGCACGCAGAAGAGGCAATATAGAACCTGGAGAACTGCAGTTACTGCCTGGTACTGCCTAAGAAGCTGCTGCGATGCCTCCTTAAAGTTGCCGCTACTCAGTGTGGCGAGCTCGACTTGTCGCACTCGGATATGGAACACGGTGACGACAGCACGCTACCGGGGTCCTCCCGGGGCGCGACGGCTCTTGTTTTGGCTGACCAGCCTAATCCTGAGTTCCCCGAAGAGGACATCTTCACGAGTAACCTCCCGCTCGCCGACGATCCGGCCGGGTCGGTGATTACAATGACGCGGGCCTTCCTGAAATTTCGGACTTATTCCCCAGGCTAGCTCGAAGCCAGCACGGCCCGGGTGGGCATGCTCACAAGCTGTGTGTTAACCTGGCTTACTGCAGCACTACCCGAATGGATATTGCGCATGATATTACAGGGCTATCGTCTGCAGATTGCTTTGAAACCCCCACGTTTCAGCAGCGTTCTCTTTTCTCGCACAGAGGAAAGCACGGCCCATGTCCTGAAGGAGGAAATCCCCTCTCTTCTAAACAAAGGGGCGATTCAGGTGGTACCCCACAATCTGATAAACCAGGGTTTCTTTTCCCGTTACATCCTGGTTCCAAATAAGGACGGTTCCCTCCGTCCTATTCTGGACCCCAGGGTGTTTAACAAACATTTGAGGAAATACAGATTCATAATGTTAACCCATGGTTCGCTCGCCTGTGTCAAAAAACGGAACGACTGGTTCACATCGGTCGATCTGAAAGATGCTTTTTTCCACATAAGCATTTATCCACCACACCGGAAGGTTCTTCGTTTCGCCTATCAAGGCATTTGTTACGAACTCACGGTGCTTCCGTTCGGGCAAAAATTAAGCCCCCGAACTTTTTGCTTGCGTGTGGAAGCGGGCTTCACTCCCCTGAGAATGTCTGGTCTACGGACCCTGACACACATATACGATTGGCTCATCATAGCCGATTCGAGGGAAAAGGTGTTGCAGGACACCTCCCGTGTGCTCGCGCACATCACATCTCTGGGCTTCAGAGTAAATGTGAACAAGAGCAATTTTACACCCAGTCAGAGGGTGATCTTCCAGGGCATGGATCTGAACTCAGTCTCCATGCGAACGCGTCTCTCTCAAGAGAGCGTTCTTTCTCTGATGAACTGTCTGTCTGTTTACGCACAGGGTACCCCTCTGGGGACTGTCATGTTGCAGAAAGTCGTGACGACGGACGCGTTCCTAACAGGCTGGGGTGCCACCCAGGAGGGCAGAACTGTGAACGGTTTGCGGTCGAGCAAACTACGTTCAGAGCACGTAAATTATTTAGAGCTTCTAACCATTTGGAAGGCTCTGAATCATTTTCTTCCTCGTCTGCAGGGACATCATGTGCTCGTACACTGCGACAATACCACGGCAGTGGCTTATATCACTCGTCAACAGATATCAAACAGACAGACAGATACAGGCAAAACATCAATTCTGGTGCTACTCGACCTCAGTGCTGCATTCGACACTGTTGACCATAACATACTTCTTGACAGGGTGGAAAACTGGGTCGGACTTTCTGGGATGGTCCTTAAATGGTTCAGGTCGTACTTAGAAGGGAGAGGTTATTATGTGAGTATAGGTGACCATAAGTCTGACTGGACATCCATGACTTGCGGAGTCCCACAAGGGTCAATTCTAGCACCACTCCTATTCAACCTGTACATGCTGCCACTGAGCCAAATAATGAGAGAGAACCAAATGGCTTACCACAGCTATGCTGACGACACCCAGATCTACTTAGCACTATCACCTAATGACTATAGCCCCATTGACTCCTGTGCAAATGCATTGATGAAGTTAACAGTTGGATGAGCCAAAACTATCTCCAGTTAAACAAAAAACAAACTGAAATCATTACATTTGGAAACAAAGATGAAATTCTCAAGGTGAGCATATCTTGAGACAAAAGGTCAAATAACAAAAATCAAGTCAGGAATCTTGGTGTGATTTTGGAGTCAGACCCGAGTTTCAATAGTCATGTCAAAGCAATAACTAAATCAGCTTACTATCATCTGAAAAATATTGCAAGAATTAGATGCTTTGTTTCCAGGCAAGACTTAGAGAAACTCGTTCACGCTTTCATCACCAGCAGGGTGGACTATTGTAATGGTCTTCTAACGGCCTTCCCAAAAAGACCATTAGACAGCTGCAGCTCATACAGAACGCTGCGGCCAGGATTCTGAGCAGAACCAGAAAATATGACCATATCACGCCATATCCCCCATACCATATCCTCAGGTCTTTACACTGGCTTCCAGTTACATTTAGGATCAATTTTAAAGTATTATTACTTGTTTATAAATCACTCAATGACCTAGGACCTCAATACATTGCAGATATGCTGATTAAATACAAACCCATCAGATCACTCAGATCATCAGGATCAAGTCAGTTAGAAATACCAAGAGTTCACTCAAAGCAAGGAGAGCCTGCGTTCAGCTATTGTGCCAGCCGCAGCTGGAACCAGCTTCCAGAAGAGATCAGATGTGCTCCAACAGTAGCCACATTCAAATCTAGACTCAAAACACATCTGTCCAGCTGTGCCTTTACTGAATGAGCACTGTGCCACTGTACGTCCCACTGATTGCACCTATTCTAATCTATGCATCATCTTAATTTTTATTTATTTTATTTTTATCTATATATACTGTAATAATTTTATTATTTTTAAATATCTTTACAACTATATATTTCTATTGAATTTTATTCTTTTAATTATCTTTATAACTGTATATTTCTATTTCTTCTTATTTTAAGAATTGGAAGGGACTTGTAAAATATTGAGGGTATTGGATAAACCATAGCTGAGAGCTGACTGTGGGTAAAAGACCAGGCGAGGCCAGGTCGGACCGTGCTGAGAGCTGGTCTTAAAAGGATTACAGAGGAGGGTAGTCCGCCCGTCCATCTTGGGTGAAAGATAGGGTCTGAACGGAGACGTCCGACAGACTAAAAAACCTAGCGCTAGAAGATCCACAGAGAAAGATAAGTTTTCCAGGGGGAAAAGTAAAAGACCAGGTGAGGCCAGGTCGGACCGTGCTGCGAGCCGGTCTTAAATGGATTACAGAGGAGGGTAGTCCGCCCGTCCATCTTGGGTGAAAGATAGGGTCTGAACGAAGACGTCCGACAGACTAAAAAACCTAGCGCTAGGAAGATCCACAGAGACAGACTGTCAGGATGGGGAAGTCCCAGAGCAAGATCAAATATGAAACACCTGTGTTTTGCCAAATGTCTATTAACAACTGTTTTAATTATCCTGTTTTTATTTTTAATTCTTACATGTGTTATTCTTATTTCTTATCACTGTTTTAATTTCATTTTCTATGTAAAGCACTTTGAATTGTCATCGTGTATGAAATGTGCTATATAAATAAACTTGCCTTGCCTTGCCTTGTCAAGGCGGCGCGCACTCGCCGAAGCTTCATGCCCTAGCTGACAAGCTTTTGGTATGGAGCGGGCAAGTTTTCCGGTCGTTACGCGTGATTCATGTTCCAGGGTTTCTGGACAGAGGCGCGGATCTTCTATCGAGGGGGAACCCGCTCTTCGCCTCCACCCTCAGATAGTAGACATGATATGGATGAGACTCGGACGGGCGTCTGTAGATCTGTTCGCCTCGCGCGAAAACAGCCATTGTCCTATGTTCTTCTCGCAAAAGAACTTGGACTCGCCCCTCGAGATGGACACTCTGGACCACCCGTGGCCCAGAGTGCTGCTGTATGCCTTTCCTCCCCTGTGCCTGATAATTCCCACACTGGCCAGGGCGAGAGAGGGGTGTTTTTCTTTCCCACCTTGATAGCACCCAGGTGGCCCAAAGCGCCGTGGCTGGCAGAAATAATCCCTCTGTTATATGCCCAGCCGTGGTGCCTCCCCCTCTGCACAGACCTATTGTCTTAAGCGAAAGGGGATATTTATCACCCACACCCGGACAGGGTAGCTCTCCGGGCTTGGCCCGTGAGAGGACGAACCTAAGCGGGTTAGGGCTTCCCCCGCGCGTGGTGGCTACTATACAGAATGCCAGGGCCGTTTCTACACAGTCCTTGTATGGCTGAAAGTGGCGGGTGTTCGATGAAAGGTGTTCTCACTTCATATCAGTGCTCAGTCGCTGATATCTTGTGCATCATCCAAGACCTTATGGATAAGGGCAGGTCTTTTTCCACTATTAAGGTCTATCTGGCAGCTATCCCTGAATGGGACCTCTCTATGGTGCTGGAAGCTCTGTCTCAATTCCCTTTTAAGCCTCTGGGGAATATTCCCCTTAAGTTGCTGTCCTTCAAAACAGCCTTGCTCTTGGCCTTCGCGTCAGCCAAACCTGTCAGTGAGTTACATGGACTCTCAGTCCACCCCTCGTGCATCAAATTCTCTCTGGGTGGAGATAAGGTTTTCCTCAAGCCTAATCCAGCCTTCATGCCGAAATGTTTCCCTGCATTCACATCGGAGGTGTTGGAGCTATCCGCTTTTCACCCTCCGCCCTTTTCCTCTGTGATCAGAGGCTAAATGCCCTGTGTCCAGTCCGTGCGCTACAAACGTATGTGTCTAGGACCAGCGCGTTCCGGAAGAGTGACCAACTCTTTGTTTCATGGGCTCCTCCCGCAAAGGGGATCCCCTGTCTAAACAACGCCTCTCACATTGGCTTGTGGACGCTAAAATCTTGGCATATGAATCAAAGGGAGTGCAGCCCCCAGGGAACATCACAGCTCATTCCACGAGGGGCTTGGCCGCCTCTTGGGCTCTGTTCAGGGGAGTATCACTGCAGGATATCTGTTCTGCTGCCAGTTGGGCTTCTCCCCATACGTTTGTGCGTTACTACAGGCTGGATGTCACCACAACCTCAGTAGCACATTCGGTCTTGGGGGTAGGGTCTTCCTAATCCTGCCTTCATTTATGTGTGCCATACATAGCCTATGTTTCATGTCCTGCTTCACACCGCAGTTACACGGTTGCGTCGGTGTGGCGAGTTCATGATTATGAGACGTGTCGTGCACCGCCCCTCGGGGTGACCGTCTTTTTCTGGCTAACAGGACCTCACTGTGAGTGTATTGGGCAATCGGGGAGCTGTCCATGTCTCTCCCATAGGTGGATCTCGAAACGAGATGATGAAAGAGAACAATAGGTTACTGTCAGAACCCGGTTCTCTGAAACATCAGTGGAGAGATCCACCAACTGCCTCGTTTGCCGCACGAGAAGCGAATATACTTACTGATGTACAGTAGCGTATGCAGCCTATTTATGCCCGCAGGTAAGGGGTGGGGGCTTACTGGGCATTGGCTGCACGCTCCTGCCTGTCTTGTCAGACTTGGTGCAATTGGATGCTTCTGCAGAGGTCAGGTACAGATGCCCTTCCCATTGGTTGACTCTCCTCTCGATGTTTCAGAGAACCGGGGTTATGACAGTAACCTATTGTTATTTTATAGTTAAAAGTGTTATTTTATGTATGTTTGAGCAAGATGAGAAAGGGGAGACTTGTGTTTAATATTCAATTATGTTGTAATTATTAGAAGAATTTAAATGACAGTGGGTTACCATTGTGGAGAAGTGTGGAGCATTTGCTTAAGCTGTGGACTAATACAACTTATGTCATCACCTCTTTGCTGAAGGAGCAAATTGTAATGCTTAGCATTTTAGATGCTAATGTGTGCTATTACTAGCTAAAACTTTGTCAACAAGCTAATGAAGTGTTATAATTCAGTTGTGTAACATAAAAGTATATGAAGTTGAAGTGGATGAAGGAATATATGAAATTGAATGCCCGAATCATGTCATGGGGGTCACTTAAAATGTATTCATTCCATGATGCTGAAGTTACATGAATAAATTATGTTTAACTTAATTGATTCATGTGTGACCGAAGTACACAATTAAATCATATAAATCCAACACCCTTTTTTTTCAGTGTGTTCTGAGTGTTTCCTGCCTATTGCTATGTGGTTGTTAGGTAATAAACTGTTTTTCTGGGAAGAATCAGATGTCATTAAAGTCGTGTGAAGTTCTAATTAAGAACCGCGAGAATGAGAAAACGCTAGAGAGAAATATGTAGAGGATGAGTGTAATTATCATCTCAGCTATCAAGTGTCGTCCAGTGGGACGGAGCTCAACACTTCGATATTAAATCACAGCAGAAGAAGAACAGGAGTGTAAAAATAAATCATCACCTGTATGCACATACCGATCTACGCATTAAAGGTAGGGTAGGCAATTCTGGAGAGGCTTGCAATAGCAAATTAGCTTTTGAAAGCGTGAGATCTGCAAAGCGTTACGAGAGACGATGCCAAACTACCTCATGTCTCAAAGCACATAACATTACCATAATAATGAACGTAAACAACAGAGCTCTAGTTGCACCACCTGACTGCTGATAGTGCTGACATAAATTTGTTATAATATTTATTTTATAATAAATCAAAAGCAAAACACTTAAAAGAAAAGGAGTGGAAATGGAATATGCTGCCATCTACTGATTATAGTGGTAATTTCATGTAATTTTTAACATTTTATGTTAAAAGTGTTTGTTTTCCACCAGGTGACAGAAATCCTCCACTAAACCATGGCACATTTTACATGTTATCTCTATGAATGAAAATTATAAATGTAGGTCTTTTTTAAAGCGCATTGTACTGCAAAAATGTAGTTAAAAATAATAGGCAAATTTTTTTTTTTACCCACATATTACCAATCTAGACAATTACAGTTATATGAAGTAAAGTTTGTCTATTCTTAATCAATATGAATGAAAATTAACTGGTTATTTAAAATGATTAGAAATGAATTAAATATTCAGGGATTAACTTGACATAGTGTACAACCTGTATTAGTCATGCCTTCCCTAGTATACAAACAATATTTTAATTTTAATATATAACGTCGCCTCAGTTCTTCTGGATTTAGTCTGTCTCAGTTTTTTCTGTTTCTTCATGTAATCACAGACAGACTCGATGATGCTGAGATCAGATCTGACCGGCTGCTGTCAGACTTCATGTGCATTAAAAAAACAACTACAAAAAAACTTCTCACTGGAATATTACAATTATTTGCAAAATGAATGTTTGGAAATGTAAACTGATATTTCCTGCTGACACTACAGCAAAATATATAAATAACTGGCTTAAAAACATTTTTCATGTGAAAATACCAACGTGCCTAAGACTTTTGCACAGCTCTGTATATCATACCCTCATTGGGGGTTGAGTATTGAAATCCTGGAATCGCCCCTGACTTCTATTATTGATTGCTATCAGGATGTGAAGAGGGTTTCAACCAGTATAACAAAACGTGTCTATAAAACAAATTGCCTACCCTACCCTTTAACAAAGAGAAATGACGGAAACGCATGCAGGCATTGATACGATATTATCAGAGCTTCTGTGCGAGAGCATGCTAACTTCAGGCCCAATCACAAACGCAACCCCCTTTATAAACAGAGAAGAATAATAAGATAAACAGTAACTCATCTCAACTTTTGTGGAGACACACAGTCTGTAGCTCTAGAGCCAATTAGACTGGATTAATTTACTACCGTTCACGTCACGGTTCTGTTCTGTGCTTTCCTGTTTGTGTGTCAGTGGTGTTTGGAAGGGGCGGGTCTGACAGGCAGTTGCCAAGGAAACCAATTAAACTGTTTACCTCTTTTAATATGACAGCAGAGGGAATTCCTGTAAGAGAGAGATAAAAGTGTGTGTGTGTGTGTGTGTCCTTGTTTATATTACATTGTGGGGAGTCTGGGGACCAAATGTCCCCATAAGAATAGTAAAACCTGAGATCACCTACATTGTGTGTGCCAGCCAGCGGTCCGCACTTTTCAAAAGGCTTATAAATCACACAGGATGAGTTTTTTTGATAAAGTAAAAATGCAGAATGTTTCCTGTGACGGGTAGGTTTAGGGTCAGGGGCAGTGTGTGTGTGTGTGTGTGTGTGAGTGAGAGATGGGTAGGTTTAGGGGCAGGGGCAGTGTGTGTGTGTGAGTGAGAGATGGGTAGGTTTAGGGGCAGGGGCAGTGTGTGTGTGTGTGTGAGTGAGAGATGGGTAGGTTTAGGGGCAGGGGCAGTGTGTGTGTGTGTGAGTGAGAGATGGGTAGGTTTAGGGCCAGGGGCAGTGTGTGTGTGTGTGTGTGTGAGAGAGATGGGTAGGTTTAGGGGTAGGGGCAGTGTGTGTGTGTGTGTGTGTGTGTGTGTGTGAGACGGGTAGGTTTAGGGGCAGGGGCAGTGTGTGTGTGTGTGAGTGAGAGATGGGTAGGTTTAGGGGCAGGGCAGTGTGTGTGTGTGTGTGTGTGTGTGTGTGTGTGAGAGATGGTTAGGTTTAGGGGCAGGGGCAGTGTGTGTGTGTGTGTAGTGAGAGATGGGTAGGTTAGGGGCAGGGGCAGTGTGTGTGTGTGTGTGTGTGTGTGTGTGTGTGTGTGTGTGTGTGTGTGTGTGTGTGAGTGATGGGTAGGTTTAGGGGCAGGGGCAGTGTGTGTGTGTGTGTGTGTGTGTGTGTGATGGGTAGGTTAAGGGGCAGGGGCAGTGTGTGCTCTGGGTGTACACTGAAAACCTGCATACTATGCACTTTATACATATTATACTGCAGAAACCGTTATGCAGAGTATGCAATTGTGAGCATTACCAGACAAACGCAAACAGAATGAAGACATGTAAGTCTATCATGGGCTACCTATAAAGCTCTTTTTGGCCAGTGAGACAGCATTAGGACACTAATGACTCACCTGGTCATTATGACATCACTGATCTCTGACCCCGCCCTCCACAGCAGCAGTGACACTGTTGCCATGGGAGACAGAGCCGGCCGCTGTCATCCAATCAGGAAGCAGGAACAGGATTAGAGAGAAGAACACATAGATGTCCCCTGCTCAAGTCAACTTTAAAGAGCTTGGTCAAGCAGGAAATGAATATGAACATGTTAGTAAACATTCTGACTAAAAGAAACAGAGTTAAACAGCAGACGAACACAGCCGGCTGAGATTAGTGAGGGTCTCTGTCAGGCTGCTCCTCATAAACACACAGCGAGTGTGTGTATGTGAGCTTTATGTGTGTTTGTGTGTCTGACAGAATCTAATTACAGGGAAACACCAGACAGTCCAGCATTAGCAAACAATGACCAGATAGACAAACAGAGATCTGACAGACTGGGACAAACAACTGTCTGTGTGATTCAGGGTTTGACTAAACTGTGAGGAGCGAATGTCCTCACAATGATGATAAAACCTGAAATCTGATAGATTAAGGAAAGCATAATAAAATGTTGGAATGCATATATAAAAGTATCTAGCATAAAATAACAGAATTAAAAAAAAAAATTTCAGTGAATGAAAAAAGCAGGTTTAGGGTTAATATCATTAGCTCAAGTATAAAACAAGCAGTCTAAAGTCTGCACTGAGACAGAAAACAAATATGCTTCTGAAAGTAAACATTCATATGCAAACATGCTGATAAAAAAGGTGTGTGTGAGTGTATTTAGAGCTAGTAAAATAACACTGATTGGCACTCATTAGAATACTGCATAAAACATAATGAACAGAACACACACACACACACACACACACACACACACACACACACACACACACACACACACACACACACACACACACACACACACACACACACACACACACACATGTTGTGTTTCCATGTTTTATGGGGACATTCCATAGGCGTAATGCATTTTATACTGTACAAACTGTATTTTCTATCCCCCTACACTGCCCCTGCCCCTAAACCTACCCATCACAGGAGACATTCTGCATTTTTACTTTTTCAAAAACATCACTTAGTGTGATTTATAAGATGTTTTCCTCATGGGGACCAAAAAAATGTCCCCACAAGGACAAAAATTTGGATATTGCCATCTTTGTGGGGACATTTTGTCCCCATACCTGTGTGCAGGGATTACCAGTCCACACACACACACGCACACACACACACACACACACACACACACACACACACACACACACACACACACACACACACACACACACACACACACACACACACACACACACACACACTTCCATATTTTATGGGGACTTTCCATAGACATAATGGTTTTAAACTGTATAAACTGTATATTCTCTCCCCTTACACCAGTGGTCACCAACCTTTTCAAGCCAAAGATCCCTGACCTCAGCCTTGATGAAAGGTAAGATCTACCTATAGATTTGTCATGGCCGATTCAGAGTTTTTTCGACACCATCTGTCGTTTTTTTGTTTGTTTGTTTGTTTTTGTTTAAGCAAATTATTGTTGTTTATTTGCTCTATAACTGGCCAAACTTGCCTTTAAAAAATAGCTATTTGAAATGCGAGGCAACCACTGCATTTTAATCACAATCCAAACAAAGATAGACAGATGTAGCATGAGCAGTTGTTTCTGATTTAAATTACATTGCATCATTTCAAATACAGAAGGGTCTGACCTAAGGTTTGTGAAATTGTTACATAATACACACCTGCACAAAACAAAAACAGATGGACTAAATAAAAAAACTAATTCACTCTCTGACAGTAGGTGGTGCTCATTAAAAAAAGGGTTTTCTTTGGGTACAGCTGTAAAAATGCTAGCGAAACTATTCGGAAGACAGTCAGTTTCGTTCAGAGATACATTCCATGTAACCCCCTCCCCAATTCAATATTTATATTTTTCTTCCTATATTTCAAGCATTCCCAACATTTATCTTGCTGGGCCTATTTATACCTGCATGGTCCACTTCATGTGTTTTTACAGATCAGATATCTATCTGATTTATCATTATCACGATTCCATTTACACTTAGTCACGTGACTCGGCAAAACGGATATAAATCCGATCTTCAATTCCCAAGCTACGAATTTTTAAGTTCACATAACCGAAATCAACAAATATGAGCTGCATTTGATTGATCAACTGCTCGTTTCAAAATCAAGGACTGCACTAGGAGAGAGTGGCATAAGCACTGACTTTAACGATGATGATTGTGTATTGAGCATCTGCAACTTTTACTTTCATTTGTGTCAGTTTTCTGAAGAGATCCTCAGATGCTGGCCTGCAGCGACTCATGCTGCACTAGCGCTGTCATAACTATATAACATCGGTCATTTTGTGCTTTGCAAATTTTGAGGTTGCAGAGAATACATTTTGGGAGTATATGGAGCGATTTCGAGCCTTGATAAAGTGTTTGTAACGCTTTACACATAGAGGCCGGATAGCTGGCCTGAATGGTTGTAGCTAAGTGTAAGCAAAACTCACATATCTGATATTTCACAGGGGGTTATTATCAGCGCCGATCCCACGCACACATGGGGCAGTTTGCAAAACACTCCACTACAAACGGCGTTACTGAACAGAAAATAAACAGTGCATAGAGCAACAGAAATATTACACGCACGCATACATGCGATGTTCATACAGCTCGCGCATCCACGGACTGCCCACTCATCAGCGAGTGAAAGTGTGTGCGTTCTGCCTTAAAGGAGCAGTACCTAATTCTACTTGTTACATGTTGTTTATCGGGAGCTCCCGGGACAGTGATAAAGATCTCGATCGACGGGTTGGCGACCCCTGCCTTACACTAACCCTACCCTAAACCTACCCATCACACAAAACTACAGGCATTTTTACATTGTCAAAAAAAAAAAAACTAATTCTGTATGATTTATAAGCTGTCTTCTTCTTTGGGACCAAAAATGTCCCCACAAGGACAAGGAATTCAGTTATTGCCATCTTTGTGGGGACATTTTGTTTCAAGGTTTACATAACACACACACACACACACACACACACACACACACACACACACACGCACCACGCACGCACGCGCGCGCGCACACACACACACACACACACACACACACAAACGTTTGTTTTTGTGAAATGTGGGGACAATCCATAGGCGTAATGCATTTTATACTGTACAAACCGTATTTTCTATCCCCTACACTGCCCCTGCCCCTAAACCTACCCATCACAGGAGACATGCTGCATTTTTACATTTTCAAAAACATCACTTAGTGTGATTTATAAGATGTTTTCTTCTTTGGGACCAAAAAATCTCCCACAAGAACAAGGATTTTGGATATTGGCATCTTTGTGGGGACATTTTACATTCAAGTTTTTTGTTTCAACATTCACACACACACACACACACACACACACACACACACACACACACACACACACACACATGTTGTGTTTCCATGTTTTATGGGGACATTCCAAAGGCGTAATGCATTTTATACTGTATAAACCGTATTTTCTATCCCCTACACTGCCCCTGCCCCTAAACCTACCCATCACAGGAGACATGCTGCATTTTTACTTTTTCAAAAACATCACTTAGTGTGATTTATAAGATGTTTTCCTCATGGGGACCAAAAATGTCCCCACAAGAACAAGGACAAAAATTTTGGATATTGCCATCTTTGTGGGGACATTTTGTCCCCATACCGTAGGGATTACCAGTCCACACACACACACACACACACACACACACACACACACACACACACACACACACACACACACACACACACACACACACACACACACACACACACACACACACACACACACACACACACACACACACACACACACACACACACACACACACACACACACATTTATCTAAACTAAATGAGGGCATACTGTAAGCTAACCAGTCATTCACAGTGTAGCAGACAATATTTTGAGTTTCCAGCCATCTTTTCTTATTAGTTTCAATCGAATGAGAGCATCACAGCTGTCTTAAAAGATGGCTATAAGTCTTATAATTAACACACTAGCCTATATCTAAGACAGTGTACATCACTAATAAACATAGTCTCTCCGTGTGCTTGAAAATGATTTAAGTGGATATTTTTAATGAGCAGAGCTTGACTGCTCTCAAAATGTCTAGACGATGAAATCAATGGAAATGCATTCGTTTGCAACACGAACAAGACATCAATTAGTGCTGCCAATATTCTTAAAGAACATCAGCTTCATGATGAAAAACAAAAATGCACAGACATTAATTTACAGCCAGTTATCCGAAGAAAAGAAAATTGGGCAAGATCGTGTGTTGATCTGAAATAGATCACCACTGCCCTCTGCAGGACATTACGTGTTATTGTTACAGAACTGAATTATTTTCTCATATACAATAACGTTGCACTAAATTGCTCTTCATATCTAAATATATCAAACTGTGCACGCGAGAGAGTCCCAAAATGCGAGAGAGTGAGTGAATCAATTATTTAAGTTTTAATATACACCGATCAGGCATAACATTATGACCACTATGACCAGGTGAAGTGAATAACACTGATTATCTCTTCATCACGGCACCTGTTAGTGGGTGGGATATATTAGGCAGCAAGTGAACATTTTGTCCTCAAAGTTGGTAGAAGCAGGAAAAATGGGCAAGCGTAAGGATTTGAGCGAGTTTGACAAGGGCCAAATTGTGATGGCTAGATGACTGGGTCAGAGCATCTCCAAAACTGCAGCTCTTGTGGGGTGTTCCCGGTCTGCAGTGGTCAGGATCTATCAAAAGTGCTCCAAGGAAGGAACAGTGGTGAACCGGCCACAGGGTCATGGGCAGCCAAGGCTCATTAATGCGCGTGGGGAGCGAAGGCTGGCCCGTGTGGTCCGATCAAGCAGACGAGCTACTGGAGCTCAAATTGCTCAAGAAGTTAATGCTGGTTCTGATAGAAAGGTGTCAGAATACACAGTGCATCACAGTTTGTTGAGTGTGGGGCTGCATAGCTGCAGAGTCGGGTGTCCATGCTGACCCCTGTCCTAGTTTGAGAAGCACAACAATGAGTTTAAGGTGTTGACTTGGCCTCCAAATTCACCAGATCTCAATCCAATCGAGCATCTGTGGGATGTGCTAAACAAACAAGTCCGATCCATGGAGGCCCCACCTCAAAACTTACAGGACTTAATGGATCTGCTGCTAGCATCTTGGTGCCAGATACCACAGCACACCTTCAGGGGTCTAGTGGAGTCCATGCCTTGACGGGTCAGGGCTGTTTTGGCAGCAGAAGGGGGACTAACACAATATTAGGTCCTAATGTTATGCCTGATTGGTGTATACAGGAGATTATTAGTAGAGTGTAGGGCCTCCTTTTGCAGCCAATACAGCATCAGTTCATCTTGGGAATGACAGATACAAGTCCTTCTCAGTGGCCAGAGGGATTTTGAGCCATTCCTCTTCCAGAACAGCGTTGATGCTGGTGGGAAAAAAAACTCTTTCTGACTCGCTCCTCCAAAACAGCCTAAGTTGGCTCAAAAATATTCAGATCTGGTATTGGTGCACTATCCACTATCCAATGCTTTGAACCTTTAGGTGCACATGGTCCTCCAGAACGATTCGGTAGTCGGTAGTGACCCACCCATCAAGCACAGTATAGGGAATGCCATGACTGCATCCAAACCATGGACAACTCAGGTGTTGAGCCTCTTTGGTTCTTCTCCACACCGTAACTCACAAAGGTGGGCTCATCAGAGAATAATACATGTTTCACATTATCCACAGCCCAAGATTTACACTGTTGGCACCACTGAAACTGACATTTGACATTAAGTGACTGAAGGTTTGGCTATAGCAGCCTGGCCATGAATATTGGCTCTGTGGAGCTCCAGACGAACACTTTTGGTGGAAACATTTATTTCTGCAGTGTCATCAATACGTACTCTCATCAACTGTAAGTTCATTTGTACGATGGAAACTAATAAAATCAGAAACATAACCAGGAGCTTGTCCATGCATAGCTTTAAAAACATCTCTCAGCACTATTTTTTATTTGCTTCTAAAATGAACACGAAACCAAATGCAGCAGAGAAGCCAATATTGGCAATGTTTTAGTTGCAGATGAGATAAAGAGGTCTGACTGACACATATACAAAGCATTGCAGTAAAAATGACAGAATTAAATGCATGTAAAACAAGAACAGGTTTCATATTTCGCATTTATAGCTTGTAAATGATCATCAGTTCTGCTGATGATAAACAGAAATCTATTAAAATTAATCCACATTATTCATATCTACCTCATCATTAGGTTTACAAAAACAATTATGCTGTTGATTCTTTTAACATTACAATATGATTTTGTCTTCAGGAATGGAAGAACAGATGAAGCGTTTCTATTTTGAAGAAATAAGGAAAACTGCAATGGGAAATCATGTTCTGTGTTTATTATTATTTATATATCAGTATAAAAGACAATATGTAAAATAGAAGCTTTCTGCTTTAGCTTTTATCAAACTTGAACATTGCAGTTGTTCAATTAAAACATGTGACCAATCTTGCCCATAATATTAATAATGAAATATATTCAGGATATGATTCCAAAATAAGTTTATTGCTGACAGCACAGCAGATCACCGAAGGCACATTTATAAGTTCAGGAAAACCATGACTTCATTTCATTAAAGTTTCTTTCAAACACATTCAATGAAATCAGAGCTCATTTTGCATTACAGTTTAAGATGAAAGAGGAGGAAGTCTTTATTAGCTTTATAAAGCATTTGAGTGACTCTATAATTGGAGATACATTTTAAAATTGATTGTTTTCAATAAGATTTCAAAAAGTTAAGTAAAAAAACTGTTCACTAACATGAATTCTTTCCAGTATCTTATTGAAAACAATCAATTTTAATAGGCTTAAGTTACTTCCTTTTTTTTTAACAACAATTTTAAACTTTTTAGCCAAAAACTAAGAGCACATGGCACTAATGAATCATGATTAAAAGACCTCAGTGACAATCTGTTTTGCTTTTGATATTGTGGTTACAATTTTGATGTTTTACAGCGTCAGAACTTTTTAGATAAAATATTTTCTCAGAGAGAGCACACACACCTTTCAGTGCCTCAGACCTTATCAGTGAGGGGAAGTGACATCATTTCCTGTTTAGTTGTGGGAGATAATTCCACCAATTTAAAGACAAATTATGGTAAGGTAACAGAGTTGACGTGAAGATTTATGGACACATTTTTACAAGATAAAAGTTATTTTCAAACAATTTAATGTTGTAGAATTGGGGAAATTACTGTTTAGGGCTTTTATAAATAAAATAAATGAAATATTACTAAAATAAAATTAAAATCTAATATTTTGATTACACAATGAGACATGATGAAAAAGAAAGAGGAAGAAATCATGATTTTCAGCTATTTACGACACTTTTTACAGAAAATATTATATTTTTATGGCCTGTAACATCTTGTGATCCATGACAATGAGTAACATATTATAATAATTAAAAATATAACCATTTGAAAAAGCAGAAAAAAACAATGACTTTGGACAGCAAATGTACCTGCAGTTATAGAATCACCCGCTTGTCTTCATAGTCAAAACAGCAAAAACAGAAAGGAGACAAACATTGGGAGTCAAATGGCTCAAAAACGATGACTGGATGCATCAGTAGACGGTTCAGAAGATGGTTTTGTCTCATCAGCTTTGGAACTATGGTGCTGAAACACACACACACACACACACACACACACGCACACGCACACGCACACACACACACACACACACACACACACACACACACACACACACACACACACACACACGCACACGCACACACACACACACACACACACACACACACACAATGTTAAATCAATGAATAACAAGTCATGGAAAGCCAAAATATGTAAGAACAGGCCGTATAATTAAGTACCTGTATCCATAATAGCCTACATATCCCAGAATTCTCAGTGTTTGTGGCTTGTCAAAGCACTGTTGTGTGTGTTACCTTGGTCTTAAAGAGCAGGTTTATGACTCCTTTGGAGCGACGGTCACTTGTGCGGTCAGACATCAGACACACAGACACGCTCTTACTATCACGCTTGGACCGCGCTGACTCCGCCTCCTCACTCCCATTGGCTACTGACAGAGACAGACCTGAGGACAGGACGAATGAGAAGTCACTCTGTGGAACTGTGGACAAACGTCTCCTCAACAACCTGATAGCACGAGCATGACAGACCAACTAACGAACATATTACAAGATTAGAGAGTTATATATCATGAAAAGAGGAAACAAACATATATTAGGAGTATATTATATTATCTTACTTCTCGGACACATTTTGTGAGCTGACGCTTGAAACAGTGAGGAGGTTTAGATGCTCAAGGCTTATTCGGTGTGGAAATGAATGGGTCTTTATCATCACTGAAGTGAACGACAATACGATCGCAAATGGACAATCAAGTGAACATGACACACGAGCATATTCAAGCAAAAGCCAGCATATATTAGTTCTGTGAAACAAAACAAAACCAATGTTTCCCCTTTTTTCTTTTATCTGTCATCTCTCCCTTTCTGTCATTGCTCGGTTAATGTCCGTCCTGTGTCGTGTCTTTTGAATGACGTGCACTGAGTGCTCTCTTCTCCCCGTCATTAGTAGACACGCCCCTTACTGCTGATTGGCTACAAGTTTGTTTATGCACTCGGCCCGAGTCCAGTTTTGTAAAGCTGTTTTGAAATAACACTTACCCCACCTTTAAGTTAAGAACAACAGAAGTGAATCTGAATGACCTCCATGATAGATAACAAACAGTTGTGTGTGTGTGTGTGTGTGTGTGTGTGTGTGTGTGTGTGTGTGTGTGTGTGTGTGTGTGTGTGTGTGTGTGCTGCACCTGTAATAGTGGGCAGAGATCTGGAGTTGACGAGGCCGCTGCCGCTCTCGCTCGGCTCTGACAGGTTCGTGTCGCTGCGGAATTCCTGCTTCTTGGAAAGCTAGAGAGAGACAGAAAGTGAATATAATAGCTGCCATAATAATAATTTGTTACATTTATATAGCGCTTTTCAAGCCACTCAAAGCGTTTTACATATAGAAGGGGGGAATCTCCTCAACCACCACCAATGTGCAGCATCCACCCTAATATCATCATCCTCACTATGAAATAAACACACAAACCTGCACAAATATTCAGTCAATGAATCAGTTAGCCAAAGGGGTCACGGTGTTTATTAAATTGAATAAATGAATACAATAAATCTTTATTTCAGCATGAAGATGTTGGGTTTAAATGTGTATATTTTAGGTGCTGTAATTACTCATTGTTTATTTCAAGTTGTACTATCACCATTTTGCCTTTATTACTTAATCATAATTCATTTTTAAAGGACAAATATTCCATGTAGAGTGTAGCTCATAAACACTGCATGCATTATAATTATTTTAAAAGTATTAGAAATTTTTTTAATTTATTCAATAATTACATTTATTCAGATATTTTTTCTTGAATGCCTTTTCTTTTTCTGCACTAATTCATCTTTCATTCCTTTGTTTATTTATGTATTTGTTTCCCTCCATACAGAAATCACATTTTCTGTCTCTTTCTCTCACCCGTTTGTCGAGGGTGCTGCTCCGCTCTTTCTCCTCGCTGATGAAGATCATACTGCCACGGCCGGATTTCTTCTTCTTCTTGGATTTCCTCAGTTTCACCTGAAGAACAGAAAGAATGAGCATGATGATGTCATTCCGGAGAGGTGCAATCATTGGTCCTTTTTCTGTTCTTGTGATTGGTCGAAACAATTCGGTTGAATTCAAGAATATCTTCATCATGCTCACCTCCACTTCAACACCACTCTCATCCATCACACTGATACTTCCACTGGAGCGATGGATGGACGGAGACGGAGAGAGAGGAACGACACTGTCCAAACCCATGCTACAGAGAGAGAGAGAGAGAGAGAGAGAGAGAGAGAGAGAGAGAGAGAGAGAGAGAGAGAGAGAGAGAGAGAGAGAGAGAGAGAGAGAGAGAGAGAGAGAGAGAGAGAGAGAGAGAGAGAGAGAGAGAGAGAGAGAGATTATAGTTGAATAGAATGCTACTAAAATATCATGTGAAACAGAAACATTTCAGACAGTTTCATGTTACATTGTTGTCACATGACCACCTCACATGACATGCATAATTATAATTAACCATCATCTCAGATATAATACAATATGATTAAAACAAATACAATTATTAAAATATAATTATTAAAACAAATATGAATAAAATAATATATATAGAATTTTTCAATAAAACACACACACACACACATAGATATATTGTCACATATTCCGTGTGTTTGTGGACTTTTACGTTATTTCCTGTTGTGTGTTTTGCTTTGTAGTTCTTTGTACGTATGTATTGTTGTGGTATCATGAGTTTCTTGTTTTTTGTTCTAGTTTTCTCAGTAAGTTTTCCTGCACTTAGATCCGCTTCCTTGTTTGCTCATTCCACACTCATCATTCCACACACACACACACACACACACACACACACACACACACACACACACACACACACACATATATATGTATATTTTATAAAAAGACACTTTGCATTCAGAAAGTCTTTGCATACCCATATTAATGGATAAACTAATGAACAAAATTATTAAAAAAATTTACCTCATGTTTAATTTAGCATCATCTCAGAAATAAAGCAATTATAAATAAAACAATATTTTAATACAATTATTCATATAAATATATTAAAACAAATATTAACTCTCTATATATATATATATATATATATATATATATATATATTCTATAAAAATAATATGAAATAAAAGCAATATTTTCTATAAAATGTAATATAATGTAACATTTAAGGAAAAAATAATAAAACAATATATAAATAACACATATTAATATAAATTATTGAAATATAAATATTACAGAATGTTTTTAATAAAAAATATTAAACATGCCTCACGCTGGAATCATTTGTAGGTGTGTCTGATAAAAGTACATTATAAACCATATAAACAAATTAAGAATGTGTCAGATCAATACATTTACAAATATAAAATGAATAATTATATTTTCTTTAAAAATGTCATATTAATGTATAAATGTATGCTCATAGTAAGTTACTCTACTTGGCCATAGAGTGACACGTGTTTGTGGGCGTGGTCACCTCTCTGGGTGTGTCTTAGTGGGCGTTCCGCATTCAGATCCAGCCAATGAGCAGATAGATTGCCGGACTGAGCGCAGCATAGAGCGCGGGCGAGTGGACCTTCTCTCGTCCATATCCGGCTAGAAAAGAGGAAGAAGATCAAATCCAGAAAACTCAGAGCTGATCTCTTTCTGACACCAAATCCTTGTCCTTACCAGCTCTCTCACTCCGTACTCCTTCTCCACCTTCTTCCTCAGCTGTTTGAAGCAGTCCTCCATGCGCTCGTGGAAAGGCCGAAGGTCATCGGTCACTCTTTTTCCATGCAGACTGATTCCTCTGCCCAACAACGGGATCTACACGAGTCAAGCGGGAGTTTAAACAGGTTAACCGTCTGTCCTCCTAACCCAACATGGCTGGATAAGTTTCCAACATCAAGCTAATTCACAACACAACAGAAAAACAAAGCAAAAGAGAAACACAATGTTGCTGACCTGCCATGCGATGAGGTCTTTGAGTCTCATGAGTTTGTCTCGGTCATCAGGATGTTCCTGTGTGTATTGCTCTGTGAAGAACGCCTGGATAAAGACACACACGGATCAAGAACCGCCCTCACAGTTTCTCTCGGTCTTCTCACACACACTCACTGCGTCTCTCTGACCTTCTCGTATTTGGCGAAGCCGCCCATGACGGCGGGATCCACGATGCCGTTGAGCAGCATGGAGAGGGGGTTTATGGGTAAAGCGTCGTCACACTGGTACTGGTTGATCATGGTGAGGATTTTCTCATTCGTTTGTCCCATCGTCTCGATGGCGTTCTCCAGCGGACTCACCGTCGTCTGACAGAGAAATAAAGACAAATTACTATATCATTAATTCAAGGTTATTTGTATAGAGCTTTAATTATACATAAAAACAACTTGCCATGATATAATAAGTGAAAAAAAAAACTAAAACTAAAAGATAATGAAAAAGAGTTATGTTAAAAGGGCTAAAGTCTTATATTAATATAACATAATATAAAAGCGATAATATAATATAATAAGAATAAGTGAAAAACCTAAAATAAATAAATAAAATAAAACTAAAAAGATAAAAAATAAGAAAATTATTTTAATAAAAAAAAGAATCATGTTATCATTTCCAGACTGAAAATGTATATTTAAACATTAAAAAAAAGTTTAATTATGGCTAAAGTCATATATTAATTTAAGTAATATAATATAATATAGCAAATCTAAACAGCTTGAATTGATTTAATTGTCATAAAATGTAACTATATTATCGCCCAGCTCTAATCTGCTAAATATGACTATAAAGTATGAATATATAACATTCACATCATGATTCTCTGTAAAGCTGCTTTGAAACAATCTGCCTCTACTGTACAAACTCATTCGACTGTTTGACTTGACATACTACTGATGCTATTTTTTACAGTATGTCATCTGTACACATTATGCACATTTTCTGTATGCATAAAATTAATGAAGCACACTGTACAGAATATCATATCCCACAATGCAAGACAATTAACTTGAAATTGAATTGATATTATAGTAAATGCACATTCTTGAATTATGTGATCACACTGGCAATGCAATTTATTTCTGAGATGAAACTCAATGTCAATGCATTAAATATAATTATGAGGTCATGTGACAATTTTTTATGTTTATTGTTGTAAACGGCATGCTTTTTTTCAGTGTTTGGTGTAGTGCATTACTCTTCGTTTTTTCTGTAATGCAATTTTCTTAGTAATGCAATGCTATTTAGAGAGAGTAGTTACAGTCATCTAATCACACTGTGGAAGATGATATTAATTCATTACATTTTCAGAATAACTGGAAACACTTTATTTTAAGGTGACATAGTTACACGTTACTACACGTTCTTACAGTAACATAATAACAGTAAATTATGCATAATTACAAGTAACTAACCCTAAACCAAACCAAACCCAAACTCGTACTGTAACTCTATAGTAAGTACATATTTAATAGTACTCAGCACTTATTTGAGTAAGTGCAATGTAACTACGTCACCTTGAAATAAAGTGTAACTGAGGAACTTACCCAACACTGCTGTTTTGCATACTATTAAAAGTACCCAGTATACACGGCGCATTATGCAGCACACTAGTATTTGAGCCAGAGTTTGATTGACAGGGACGGAAACTCACGTGGGTCATGCTAATGGCCTCAAACCAGCGCAGGATTCCTGGGAGTTTATACGCGGTTATGAATGTGGTGCGTTCGATCCACATTGACTGAAGAGAGAGAAAAGAGACAGAAGACAGTGAAAATGTCAATAAAGAGAAGGCAGTAAATGAGCCAGTCTGTGTGTGTGTGTGTGTGTGTGTGTGTGTGTGCATCTGTTTCATTGTGTTTGTGAGGGACAAGACTCTTCAGAGTGACCAGAAAACTTTCCAGTGGAGATCTGCGTTCAGTGTGTCGGCTTGTTTTTAGGGTTTATTCCTCGCAGGTGGCAAAGTAAAGTGTGCCTGATCACTAATAGAAGTGCTGAAATATCGCCACCTGCTGTTCAGACTGCACACTGCATAACGTCGTCATTTAATTACCATAAATTAGTGTCTCATTTCTGCACTTTAAAAAAATGCTGGGTTAAAAACAATCCAAGTTGGGTTGAAAACGGAAAAACAGCGGTTGGGTTCAATGTTTGCCCAACCTGCTAAGTAGTTTCATTTAACTCAACTATTGTTTAAAAAGGACGTTTAATAAATGAACTAAATTATAAATGATAAGCTATATTATAAACTATAAATTACTTTTGATTAATATTGTAGCCTCTAGCAATTATGTGTCTGATTTTTAATTTCCAACCCATTTTAGGTTCATTTTAAGTCATATAGTAATTTTTAAACAACAGTTGCATTAATTAAAACTACCCAGCACATTGGTCAAACATTTAACCCAACCGCTGGGTTAAAACAACCCAATAGCTGAGTTTGTCCATTTTCAACCCAACTTGGGTTGTTTTTAACCCAGCATTTTTTAGAGCGTGTGTTTCTGAGCTCCTTCACGACCTCAATGATTCATAAATGTGTGAGTGTTTATGTGAGAGGTTCAGTGGTGTTACTGTTACTAAAGGGGAAACACAATTTTCAAATAAATTTCCAAATAAATCTAATTATTAAACTAAATTAACCATATAAACTAAATTACTGATCTAATTACTGATCTAAAGCCCAAATTGTCACTGTATGACAATCAAAATATATTCTGTTGCATTATTTTCCTGTTAAACTCTGTGAAGCTGCTTTGAAACAATCTGCATTGCTAAAAGCGCTATATAAATAAAGTTGACTTGACTTGACTAAAGCTAAAACCATTTAAAATAAAGCTGAAATAAAATGCAATATAAATTAGATGAAAAACATGAGAAATGTTGCTTTGAAAAAAAAAAAAATTAACGTTTACGCTTAAGTTTACAAAAAAACTGACAAGCACATACAGTAGAATTACAAAAACTAAAATTAATATGATAACTGAAAAATATAAAAGTAAAAGATCTGATAAGTCTGATAAATACTATACTAGTTTATAAATAATACTAAAATAACACTGAAGAGGTTTATTGTAAATAGCTTTGTTATAGAAATTATTAGTGAAATTACATTTTCTTTTCTAGTTGCAATTTAGTTTTGTTTTATTCGTTATGACAAAAATTGAGTTATTTATTAATATAGTCTTATTTTATTAGACCACGTTGGTTGTTTCTCTAGAGAGAAGTCACAACAGCTTTTGAACTTGTGCATTTTGCAAGTGTCCATGTGTACATGATGTATTCCAATTAGAACTTTGTGCATGAAGTAGGAATTATTAACATAACTTTATTCTAAATGCTTGCTCAGAAATGACAACAGAAAAACAACTTGCTCAGAAAAACCACAGGCATTTCCAATGACTTGTGTAAATGTGCCATATGTTCTTGCGTACTAAGGTTGCAGACAGTGAAATGTCATCTTTAGGGTGTAATAATTACAATTAGCTTAATGAACAATAGAGATCCATGAGAGATCCATGCATGTATGAATATGTTAGGACTCACAACAAACTCGTTATCAGGATCCACTTTCCCTCTCCTCACGGGTCTGGAATACTGGAACCGCTGAACGTAGTTTGACTTGTAGAAACTACAGAAGACATGAGAAGAGAAAGAGTTCACAGCACGTCCACATGTCAGATCAGGACACGGCTGTAGATTCAGATGAACGTGTTTTGTGTTTTAATTGTTCTGATTGCTCAGTGAGCTGCAGACTGACTTGATGATCTGATCTGGGACTGGTTTGTTCTTCAGACGTGGCGGGATCTCAAGCACCGGTTGGACTGTAAAACACTGGATATCTGATCCAGACCGGATAAGAACAACACACTGACCATTTATATTTTAACATGTGAAAATAGGTTTTTACTGGGTTAAAGTCTTGCATTAATATAAGTAATATAATATAATAATAAAATGTATATATATATATATATATATATAGATATATATATATATATATATATATAGATTAATCTCACTGTGATCTTGGAATTGATCTAGATTAAAATGGCTCATTTGAATTCTGCCGAAGGCATTTAGAAAATGTGTGATAACCAAATAATGACTGGTGCTTTCACACTTGGTTCAATGGACCCTTTTCACAGTCTGTGATGACGCGTTTTAACGGTCATTAATATCGTAAATCCTGCAAGGTTTTTTGTATTTTCATTTTTTTATTATTTGGGTCCGAACCGGGGTGCGTTTGCGTCATCAAAGCAGCAGCTGTTTACCCCATTACTTGTTAACGACATCGAGCGAGAAGGTGGCAGAATTAATAGCGTTGTTCACCTCACTTTTATATTTTTGTTTTTGAACTGTTGATTTTGTTACCAAAGCTTCAGTATGTAATGACACTTGCGTCTATCTGCTGCGAATGTACTGCAAATGCTCTAAAGAACGCTGACGACGAGCAGAAATTAGATTTACAGCTCTCAGTATGTCAGTCACGCTCGTTCAATCCTACAGTGCAATTCGGTTAGTTATACATCCACGCTAATATATCAGGGTGAAAGTAATCATAGCTTGTGTAGTATAGACCCAGCTCCCAACCCAACTTTGAGAATAGATTAACGGCGATATTTTTTTAATCGCCCGATAAGAGTCTCACGTTAATGCAGCACGTTAACGCCGATAACGACCGATAACTCCATGGGGAGTTAGCTGTGGGACATCGCCCGCGTGGCCGGACCAAGCTGTGCTTTCAGGATGTCGTCAAGCGGGACATGATTGTCTTTAACATCAACCCCGACCAATGACATCACCTTGAGGAAGCCCGGGCAGCTTGGCGGTCTGCGCTAACACAGGGCACGATTCAGTCATGCCATGCTTACACCAGCATTTGCACATGTTAGACACCGTTTAGATCAGAGCTTGCGCTGCAAAGGCCTTGATGATATATATATATATATATATATATATATATATATATATATATATATATATATATATATATATATATATATATATATATACACAGCTCAGGAAGGAATTAAGAGACCACTTAACATTGATTTCTCCCTTCTAACTTTGTACATTATGCAAATGAGTTCCACAGAGGAAAGAAGAGTGGGCCACACTGTGTGCCCCCTCTGATGCCAGAAGCCAATCGCAACACTGGAATGGAGAAGGGCCAAATTGCGATCTCCTCCTCATCGGAAGGGGCTAAAGGTACCCTTTCAACAGACACTCCTCGTTCTGAGTCTCGAGAGAGAGGCACACAGAGATATTTGCAACAAGGTTAAACTCAGGAGAGCAAACCTTCACTTCAAGATTCCTTCGTCTGCAGATTAAGGCCCTTCTGCACCTACTTCAGGGCCTCATCTGCGTGCTCCAGATTAAGGGCCTTCTGCACCTACTTCAGGGCCTCATCTGCGTGCTCCAGATTAAGGGCCCTCTGCACCTACTTCAGGGCCTCATCTGCGTGCTCCAGATTAAGGGCCCTCTGCACCTACTTCAGGGCCTCATCTGCGTGCTCCAGATTAAGGGCCCTCTGCACCTACTTCAGGGCCTCATCTGCGTGCTCCAGATTAAGGGCCTTCTGCACCTACTTCAGGGCCCTAATCTGCGTGCTCCAGATTAAGGGCCTTCTGCACCTACTTCAGGGCCTCATCTGCGTGCTCCAGATTAAGGGCCTTCTGCACCTACTTCAGGGCCTCATCTGCGTGCTCCAGATTAAGGGCCTTCTGCACCTACTTCAGGGCCTAATCTGCGTGCTCCAGATTAAGGGCCTTCTGCACCTACTTCAGGGCCTCATCTGCGTGCTCCAGATTAAGGGCCTTCTGCACCTACTTCAGGGCCCTAATCTGCGTGCTCCAGATTAAGGGCCTTCTGCACCTACTTCAGGGCCCTAATCTGCGTGCTCCAGATTAAGGGCCTTCTGCACCTACTTCAGGGCCCTAATCTGCGTGCTCCAGATTAAGGGCCTTCTGCACCTACCTCAGGGCCCTAATCTGCGTGCTCCAGATTTTATGACCCTTTGGTGCTCCAGGAGAACAGCATCCCACAGATCTTCCTGTTCAAGGCTGTTGAAACGGATTCCAGCTTTTTCCCACTGCATTGTCACCAGTGGAAGAAGTAACTGCCATCTGACTGCTTACTCAACCACGGGGAACGTAAATATACTTAACCAAACCTCTTTCCAGAGACCTTGGCATTATTGTATATTATCAGTATATGATTTCGAATTTACATTAGAGGTAATATAACTGATGCTAGTTAATAACAAATAATCTTTAATTAAAAATAATTAATATACAGAAGAAGCTCTGCAAGTTAGCAATCTCACCACTCTTTCAGATAAATCTGCTGACCAACTCTCCCCACTTTACATTCATCCTAAATGATTGGACAGCCTCCTGTTTGGAGTGTTCTCATACAGCCAAAGTGAAAGACATTGACTCTTGTCCCAAACTAAGAGAGGGGGAAGGTGGTCCTCTGATGTACTCATAACCACACCTTAAAGCAGCACTAGGTAACTTTTGCTCTCGGGCTCCCCCTACATTTGGGAAACAGTATAGTCCTCTACGACTGTCGTAAACTGTCATCCTACATCAAGGGATGGTGCATTTGTTGACATGACAACCATGATAGCCCTGAACACTGCAGGAGGAGTTCAGGAGTTCACATGCAGGTGTTCTGCTTGCGTCGCGTGTGAAATGTCTTCATCCCAGGTACAGTGGCATATGTTTCAGCATGTCATGAATATAATTTCATGTTTTTTTTTTTTTTTCCAAACGCCAAATGATCGTGATGCTCCCGTTTACAAGCCAGCGTCATTATAATAGTCTAGTCTATTGGTTGCCGTTTTACAGAATCTATATGATACTTCAATTTAATGTTTGAGTGGTAGGTAATAACCATATATCATCAATATTATAATATCAAGCTACCATAGATGAATTTGCAAATCTGAAAAATCGATTTGCATTATAGCTTGAGGCAAGATAAATAAACAGCATCGGTCAGGCACCCCTCCTCCTTCTTCAGCTCACGCCAACGAGCAAACGCTGGCCCAGTGTTGATCCTCGTCCTGCCTTTAATACGATCACTTTCTCGTTTCCTCTTTTTGCATTCCTCCGACAAAACCTTTGCTTTCTTCTTTTTTTCTGTGCTGCCTCGGCCATGACTATAGAATTCGGCAATCAAAGGATAGTTGGGCTCGCACGTCTGAATTTAAGGAAGTGGGGTGGTGGTGGAAGTGACGTATATGCCGTAAAGCAGTCGAATTTTGTAGTTCTTTTTTTTCTCGGGTTACTACCCGAAACCCGAAGTTTAAAAGTACGATTAAAAACTATACAGATCCCGTCAGGCTATGGCAGACGTCTCATTTAACCTATTGTAAGTCGATGTATCATCACAAGAGTCTTGAAAATATATTATGAAGGTTGAAAAGTTACCTAGTGCTGCTTTAAGTGACGGGTGATCCAAAAATCACAACGTACCAATCATTACCTTACTTAGCATCCTTGGATGGACGATAGTAAAAACACTACATATATATATATATATATATATATATATATATATATATATATATATATATATATATATATATATATATATATATATATATATATATATATATATATATATATATATATAATATATATATATATATAAATAATATATTTTATTTAAAAAAAGAATGATAATGTTATGTTAATGAGAGCATGTGTCCAGACTGACCTTTTTTTTTTAAATATATAAAAAAATCTATTTTTTATTTTATAAAGTCATATATTAATTTAATATAATATAAATACAACTAATAAAATACTATAGTATAAACGCAATATAATATAATATAATACAATATAAAAGTGCAAAAAAGGCAATAAAATGTATACATGCCCACAAGTATTTGTAAAGGATACACTGCATGTTTGAGTTTTTAATGTCGTCTCCAGGCATCGTGGTGATGTTGAGTCTCACAGCGCTGGGAAACTGACTCATCAAATGACTCTGGAAATCTTCCCGGCGCTCGTACTCCTTCCCACGGTGAATGAAAACCTTATTCTGATCAAATTAAATATAACAGAACACATCATAATCTAGACTACATTACATATCTGTTAGGACAGTTTCGCCATTAACAGAACATAATAAACACACTGACCCTGAGGAACTGAGGGAAGCCGCATCCGTAATATCCCACAGCGAAGTAGTCCGGCTTGGGCCTCAGGATCTTCATAATGTTCTCATAAAACTTGGCTTGTTGATTCTGCGAAAAGAATGAATTTATGAAATAAACACAGAGAACGAGCTAAAAGCTTTTAGTAAGTAAGACTGACATCTAAAACATGGAAAGTTTAGTGTGTGTTACCAGTTTCTGTCCGAGAAGCTCATAATCGAAGACCTCCATCTCATACTGATCCGCTAACTCCTTACACAGAGTGATGGCCTCCTCCCACATCTGACACACACACATCAGTTTTACAGACATGCACTGCTACAGTCTTTAACATCACATTTCTTCAGTGTAAATCTGCTGACCTTGCCCTGATCAAAGTAGCTGATGATGGTGTCGTAGAGTGTTTCTTTGAGCTGCCGCTGGGACTGGGGCGTCTGATAGTCCAGCTGAAGGGCGCACTGCTCCTCTGACCACTGCAGACACACCACATCGGAACATCAAGTTACAGTTTCAAAGCAGCTTCACAGAGATAAACAGGAAAATAACACAATCCATGAGGTAAACGTCATCAAATATGAAAGAAATTTAAATTTTGCTGTAATGCAGCTCTAAAAAGACAGTAGTGTCATTATTCAGCTCAAATCAGATCAATGTTGATTCAGATCAGTTCAATAACTGTCGGTTATTAATGGCCTGTGTCAATCTCACTCTTAGAAGAAAAGGTTCTATATGGAATCTTAAAGGATTCTGTCAGATGCTTCATATACAGAACCTTTCAGGGGTTCAGATCATGGATCATTCTGTGGATTAGTTTTAACCCTTTAACTCTCTTTTTGATGTGAAAATGCACTGTAATTAGTCTGACGTGATCATACTCAATTCTATTCAGAATATGAGTCTGGTACCGCTCCATTGACCTGTGATTATGGGGCGTGTTTCAACCGAACCAGGAAAGACCTCAGTGTGATAGAACTACAACCAATCACTGTGTTGCCAAGTCCGTGTTTTTCCCGTGGGTTGTTCTCCATGTGCGACCCCAATTATGTAATATATAGACCCAGGAAAGCGAATTTTAGCAGGCAACCTTGCCAAAATAACATATTTTGCCAACCAAACGCCATTTTTTTTTCCAGAGTCCAGACCGAATTCCCTGAGCAAAAATGTTGTGGGCGGGGCTAAATTCGGCTAGCATCCAGGCTACTCTATAATGGTAGTAATTCAAGAACGCTTTGGAATATAGATGCTTGGTCTATAAAGAAGACACTCAGCAGATTATTGCTGAAGTGAAAGCACTTCAAACTATGAAAGTATGAAAAAGTTTTGGAAGATTAAATTGACTGTAAATCAAATGTAATATACTAAAAACAAAAATTCATATAAAATGCATATTTTGCTAAATTATTTTACTCCACTACAATTACAATAAATTTGCCATACATCTAACCAAGTTGTGTTCCAAATTTGATATCACAAACATTTTTGTTTAGGTGCTGTACTACAAATATCCATCGGGTGTCACACATTTCATTTAATATTTTTTTGATGCATTCTCCTGTAAAAATTAATCTCTTCTATCACAGGATACTCGCTAAATATGTCACCTTGAGACTCGGACCTTTTCAACGATATGTGCTTTGTCAAGATTAGAAAAGGTTTTGAATTTAAAGTAGTTGACAACGCCCTATAGGGGAGGAGCCCGCTAAAATAATTTAAAGTACCGTTTCCATGGTAACGCAACGTCCAATTTCACAGGATGAATTTTGAGTTCGTAGGCTTTTGAATGATACCTAATTTATGATTATTATTAACATATGTGATACAAAAAAGAGCACCTACAGTAAAGGGATTAGTTTGTTTTGTTTATAATTTTAATGAAATTCTATGAATTAAGCAGCTCGTAGACACTTCATCACTAGAAACATTTAAATAACCCGTTTAACATGAAAGTATTATGCAATCATTTGAGACATTTCAAACCTTTTGGCGTAAAGCGTTCTTGAGCCAAGAACCCGAGGGATCAGAGTCTACTGAAGAGCATGTGTAACTTTGATCTTTTGTTTGATTGAGGTTTGTGTGAAGGGAAATAAAGCGAGAGGTCGAACTGAAGCGGTTTCTAACGGGAGGACAGACTGTGTGTAATAAAAGAACAATAAAAATCATATAAATGTATGGACTGTGCGGTGTTCTTGCTGCCTTTCTCATTAGAGAGAGCGAGAGAGAGAGACAGAAGGGTAAGGAGCTGAATAAATCTGCCGCCCGGCTCGCAGGATGCGCTGATGTCATAAATTTGACCTGGAGGCTTTATCTGCACACAGGGCATCAGGGACGACCGTACATCAACCAGGGAAGATGTGAACCAATCAAAACAACAATCAATGTGTGTGTGTGTGTGTGTGTGTGTGTGTTGTGTGTGTGTGTATGTGTGTGTGATGTGTGTTTGTGAGTGCAAATGTTAGATAGCAAAACTTGAAATCAGCTACCAGCCAATGATCTCCACAAGGATAAACGATTTATAAACACACCGAAATTAACAAGTTTTTAACGGGTTAAGTTTAAGGGTTAAAAACATCATTAGCTCAATGGAAAGTCCTGATGAAGATACAAAAATGTACAAATGTGTGTTTGCTGACCTTCAGCAGTTTGGAGTGC